>CAUYUJ010017371.1:274196-376696 GCA_963575745.1 Prorocentrum cordatum | reverse complement strand
GCTGGTGAGCGCCCGGGGGCCGCCGAGCGCGGGCACGGGGCCCCTGGGCGGCTGCTGCCACGGGCCGCCCCGCAGGGCGGCCAGCCGCACGAGGTCCTGGGCGCCGTCGCAACCGCCGCCCATGGGCGCCACGGGGAAGGCGCCGGGGTAGCCGCGCAGGCCCTGGGCGTGCGCCACGGCGTCCGCCTGCGCCCTCTGGGCGAGGCCGAAGGCGGCGCGTGGCGCAGGCGGCCCGCGCACGGCGCCGGGGGCACCGCCGCAGGGGAAGCCCCGCGTCCCCTGCTGCACAGGGGCGCCGCTGCCGCCGTGGAGGCCCATCTGCATCCCAGGGCCCTTCGGCACACCGTATCCAGCGGAGGGCATGGGCGGGCGCTCGCCGAGCTCTGGCGTCAGGCCAACGGGCAGCTGGCCGTTCTGCAGCGCGAGGGCCGCGTCCCAGATGGCCTTCTTGAGCTGCTCCTCCTGCTCCGCGCCCAGCGGGGCGTTCAGGTTTCTGTTGGTCAGAATGGGGTCTTCGACGTGCAGCCGCGTTGCCCAGCGGCCGCGAAGGTCCTGGTGCAGCACGTCCGAGTTGTGAGTGCGCTGTCCGATGTTGGAGGGGAAAACCGGAGACTATGACCAAAACAAAACGCCGACACTCAGTGTCGATCTTGGTCACCGTCCATCTTGGTCAGCGTCAATTCGTCGATCATCCTCGCGTATCGGCGGCGGCTGTCATGGAAAATGACAAAGATCGGCGTCGATAAAATCACGCGACATCTTGGTCATAATCCCCGTGGTTATTCCCTCGAGATGTGTATCGCGACCACCTCCATTCCCCACTTGAAATCTGTGGCGTAGAACTGGAAGAACTGCCACAGCAGTAGCGTCATCGAGCCCGTCCACGTCCAGTGCTGGCGGCCCTCCGGCGGGACCTTGGAGCTGCCGTCGAAGGCAGACGTGGGGAGGCAGGGCACGTTGTGCACCACCTGCAGGAAGTACAGCACCATGAGAATGATGGAGTATGAGGAGAGGTGCTTCTGTGGCGCTCCAGAGACCCCTGCCGATTTGGCCCAGAGCTTCACGAGAATGCCAAGGGCAGCAATGATGCCCTCGCCCATCTGCGAATAGGCAAGGAGGAGCTGAGAGTTGCGAAAGGCCTCGGTGTTGTGGCACGACAGGTCGACGTCCAATACTTCGAGCTCTGTTCGCCAATACCTGATCTTCAAAATGGGTATCCGCGCCTCGGCAATTGTCTGTGTGACTTCGAATCTGCCACTCTTCGCAGTCGAGAGCAGAGGCACCATATACTGCTGCAAGACCTCAACGGCGTACTGGGGCTCTGTCTGGTGCACACCCTCCTGCACTATTGTGGCATCAAGATCGGAGCCGTGAGTTGAAAAACCGTTGTGGCAGCTGCCGAACCTGCGGACTCCGAACTCGGCACAGGCGCACTGCACAGTGTATTGGAGCTCGTGCATGCACTCGTCCACTATGAGCTGCCTGTCCTTGGACATGGCGGCCTCGTAGAATCGATACCCCAGGAGCTTACGGTCAGAGAAGCAAACCACTGCATAAACATACGCTTTCGGAGGTCAGAGCGGATTTCTTGAACTGGCGATGGGCCCCCTCCCTGGCGCGCTCCGCGCACCAGGGGCGGCGCCGGAGGCAGCGCCAGGGGGGTCCAGCGCCGATCCAAGAAATCCGCGCGGACCTCCAAAAAGTTATGTTTCTGCCGTTGTTTGTCCTTTGAATGGAGGCGCTGGATGTCGTTCTGGCTCGGCGACTCCGAAGGGTGTGGTGTGCAAAGGCTGTGGTGTGCAACCGGCACCCTGGGGGGCAGGCGAGGACCTCGACAGAGCTCTCCGCCGCGCCCCGAGAAGCCCAACGAGGGCAAGGTGGTGCCCCCCAAGCCCCAACGACCCAGATCGCAAACCGTTCCCTAGCGTAACCACACCCTTTGCAGTCGCCGACTGGCTGGGGCGCTGCAGCGCCGGGACGCGCGGCTCCCCCGAGACGCCCGCGGCAGCCAACGTCTGGTCCTCCCGGGGGGCGGGGGGCCTCTGCGCCACGCCGGGCGCGCTCGCCTCCTCGTCCTCTCCGAGCATCTTCTCGCCTCCTGAGCACGGGCGGGAAACATATCCGTATCCGCGGCCTCGCGGGCTGGGCCCCTGGGCCGCCACCCCGCGGATACGGGGCGCTGTTGCACCGGATGACCCGCACGGAGCGAATCCGTGCGACCGCGTGTCCGCGGGATCGCGCCCTGGAATCCAGACCGCGAGGGCGCGGACACGGATATGTTCGTCGCTCGTGACCAGAATCTTCTCCCATCGAGTATGCTAAGGCTTCGGGCTGCACACAAACAGCCCCCCCAGATAGTCCCGGCTGCCCTCAACAGGGCCCACGAGTAGCCCCAGCTGGCCTCAACATGCCCCCTAAGCAGTCTGGGGCGGTCTCAACACCTCGGCGCCACCTCCGGCGGCGCCACCTGGAGCGTTCCGCGCCCCAGGGTTGGGGTGCTGAGACCGCCCTGGACTACTCGGGGCCTGTTGAGGCCAGCTGGCCTGGGGCTGTTTCTGCGCAGCCCGAAGCCTTACAAAGTTCAAGCCACTGGTCGTACAACCACCAGCGGAGGGCAGGCCCGACCCAGCGCCACGAGGATTGGGCCAGAGCAGCTTGCGCGTCGCGATCTCAAAAGTATCGGCCTGCGGAGTGGCGTCGGTTTGCGTCTTGGGGGGTGAGGTGAACGGATTCA
The DNA here is from genome assembly GCA_963575745.1 of Prorocentrum cordatum. NCBI lineage: Eukaryota > Dinophyceae > Prorocentrales > Prorocentraceae > Prorocentrum > Prorocentrum cordatum. The sequence goes on along the minus strand of CAUYUJ010017371.1, from coordinate 373,962 downwards.
AACTGACATGCACATTCTGCCCAAATCCAGATTCAGCGCACTCGGATATCGCAATCTCGTCACGTTTCTCCACCATCCCCGCGCCTTTCCTGCCAGCACATCCCCTCACAAGGAGTTATCAGATTCCTGTGGTTGGCTCGGCCGAATTGCGCACTCTGAGAGCTGGTTGCCCAATCTGCCTGTGCTGAGCGCAATCTCTCCTGTTTGGGGACGCACTGACCCGTGTGAGCGATAACTTTGGAGTCTTTAGAACCCCCAATAGGGGTAACTAGTTTTCGACGGCCTTATTGAAGGATTGGGGTCCCACAAACAGGGGTAACTAATCGTTCCGCGGCACCCGCCGCGCAACAACGACGACGACAGCTACGACTACGATTGCGCGACAGCTACGACTACGAGGAGGAGCAGGAGGAGGAGCCAGAGGAGGAGGAGCAGGAAGAGGAGGAGGAGAAGGAGGGGGAGCGGGGGGAGGATGAGGAAGAGGTTTTAGGACCAGTCCTATTCACCGCCGAATGAAAGGGGGGTCAAAACTAAAGACTTATAGAGGATAACCCAGGTCAGCCAGGGCCAGCCACATACCAGCTCATAAACCTGGGTGGGTCAGCGGATAGCGGGGAGGTAAAAGGTGAAAGGATAGGGACGGCGAAGTGGTGGCGGCATGAAGAGTGGAGGGCCTTGTCACTCATACACCGCCGCAAATGGTACGAGCAGGTAGCGCCTACCCGTGTGCAGATGGGACCGCGCTGCCTTGGGCATACGTGATAGCGGCGAGCAAGCAGCAAGCGCCCCCACCCTTGTGGCGTCCCCTCAAAATCGTATCGATGCACATTCGTCTACACGGGCTGTGCTGACAGCACTGGGTGACGGTGGATTGGCACTGTGGGTCCCGCTAGGAACTTTCGAGGGCCCGTCGAGGACCACACGTGGATGGATGTGATCGTTCCTGGTTGCGCCGCTGCACCCATACCGTGAAGCATCTGGCCACGGCCTCTGAGGTCCAGCAGGGGCCTTCTACCTCCGTATCACTGTCGCCAGGCTCTCTCACACGCTGGCTGAAGACTCAGCAGACATGCAGCTTGGCCGCCCTCAGCCTGGGGCCGCGCACCTGGACGCCCTTCCAGAGTCACCGGCATGTTCACGATGCTTGTCGCCTGCACGCTCCGAGTGCGCTGAAGGATCGGACAATGCAGTGTATAAATCTTCTGCTGGGCATTCCACGTCATTGTGCAGTCCACGCTCTACAAGTACAAGTTCTTTAGGTTTGACGGGCGCGTCGACCATGTCTTCCTCGTGCTCATCCTCATCATCTTCTTCATCGTCAGCGCCACTTCTGGCTGGCCAGGCAGGCGACCGTCTCGATCGCCACTCTTTGCTGTCCTGGTCGCGTGGCCGATGCGCTGCTACCGCCTCGCCGCGGCACTCTGGGCAGTTCCTCTGCTCTCACCACCCTGCTGAGCATCCACAGCTATCACCTGACGCACAACGATCCACGCCGTTTAGACGAAGAACTGAATCGACACCGCCGATGGGCCTCTGCAGCCCCGCAGCAGCGGCTGGTGGTGGTGGGAGACCTGAACTTCGACGACGGCGTTCATCAATCATATGCTGATCCGCAGCGGACTCGGCAGCATGAGGCTCGCCGTGTTCACGCTGTACCCAGGTACTGGCAGCAGCTGCTAGGTTGTTCCCTGCAGGTCAAGGTCGACTCCCCAGCTCACGATGACGAGCCTTGGCATACACCTTCGACGTTGGACAGGCTCTACGTCTCTGTGCCGCCCGAGTCTGTCTTCGGCATCTGCATGCGCGCGTACCTCGCGTCAGGCCCAGCAGCACTTTCAGACAGGAATCTCAGCGAACACAGCATCCTCCTTCTGGAACTGAGCAGTGGCACGGCCCCTCGCCGACGGGATTGTGCCATACCTGCTTGGATATGCAAGGAGCCGCTGTCCGCCGTCACGTTTGAGAAGGTGGTGGCCGTCTCCGTCTCCAGGTTGCCCGCGGAAGCGATCAAGGCCTGAAGGTGACCACGGCTAACATCTCAATAGCCGCCCGTGCCACGCGCGACGTGCTGACCCAGGAGCCAGACCTGAGCACCAGAGCGTCCTATCCGGACGCGCGGCTGCTGGATCTTGGAGCCGCGGCCCGCGCACGCCGGCGCGAGGACGACCGCACCCTCTCAGCGTGCTGTTGCACTCCGCTCTGGTGCCGGCGGCCCATTCATGGCACACCCTCCGAAGCTTGCTGCCGCGGGCTTCGCGGCAGCGGCGCGTGCGGCGGCTTCCCCAGCGCTCGCTCGGAATCGAAAGGATCGGCTGGTCAGTGCCTCCGCGGCCCGGCGGCGAGGCGCCGAGGCATGCGGCGCCTTCTGATAAGGCGGAGCGGCGGGAGTTGCCCGGAAGGCCCAGCTCTGGCGCCCCCTCCAGGGCATCGAGGCATCGGCAGGCGCACTCCAGCCCCAGACCCACCCTGCCGCACCCCCCGCCCCAGGCGCCGCTGCCCCCCCCTGCCGGCCGCGGGCCCTGGCCTTTCCCACTGACCCCGTCGGCATGGCCGCCGCCCTGCGAGCCCTCTGGGAGCCGATCTTCGCGGCCCGAGGCCCCCATGAACTGACTACCTACCAGACCACCCCAACCCAACCCGAAGGCACGAATTTGACCCGAATTTCGGGTTGGGGGGGGGTACGGGGACCATGTGTTTTTTCGACGTTCCCCGATCCCCCCCCACTGGAAATGGAGGGCAAATTGAGGCCTTCGGGTTGGGTTGGGGTGGTTTGGTGGGTGGTGATGAACGACCTTCACAATTACCTGCAGTGCCACCTCCCCTGGCTGCCAGATCATCCTGCCGCTCGGAAAGGGCGGCCCGCCGCGCCCAGCCAACCGCGCCCGGGCCGGGGTGCGGCCCCCCAGGGGGGCGGAACGCTTCGTGGCTACAGTTTACACCCAGAGCCGACGAAGCACAGTCGGCCGTGCAGGTGGCACGGGCATAGGAAGGCACCAACTATACACCAACACCGATCCTGGCCAGGATCACCCTGGGCCCAGGATCGGTGTATACGCCCTCCTGCCTTGGGCAAGAAGGCATATACACCGATCCTGGGCCCAGGGTGATCCTGGGCCAGGATCGGTGTTGGTGTATAGTTGGTGCCCCCCGAGGGCACTCGCCAAGACCTGCCCACCCGCTCTGAAAAAACCTGACGCGAAGCTGATGGCAGCGGCTGGATGCCCCAGCGGCGGTCGCCACGCTGGACTCTGCCGAGGCCCTTGCCCAGCGGCGCCCGTGCCTCGTCTCCGTCGGAGCGGCCGCGGCGTTTCCCGGCCTTGCATGGGCGTGGCTACCTGCTGCCTTCGCCCAGTCCGGCATCCCAGACCCCCACCTCCTGCTCATCAGGGCGCTGTACGATGGACAACACTGCTGGACGCGCATCGGGTCGCAGTCGTTCTACGTGTGCGTGGTGCTCACGGGCGTGGTCCAAGGCTGCTGGGCCCTTGCCACGGCGCCATTCGTGGAGGCCATCGCTGGTACCCTGGCACTCCGTTCTCGCTGGCCAGCAATCCGTCCAGTAAGGAGCCGATTCTGGGACCCGGCCGGGACGCCGAGCTCGGCGCCTGCGCCGACGACGTCGAGCTGTGGGACATCACCATTGCCGCCCTAATCGAGCCTCATTTCCAGGCCATCGGGAGCCTTGCATGTCTGCGCCTGCAGCCGCAGAAATGCAAATGCGTCGTGTTGCCACTCTGACTTGCCGCGGCTGACATTCCAAATGCCAGCGAGTCCATCCGCTCGGCGCTCAGGGCGCTCGCGCTGGGATTGGCGAACGTCGCCATCGCATCCAAAGTAAAATCCATCTTGGGGCTGGGGGCGCTCATCATGGACACCTGGCACGCGGCAGCTACGAAATACAGGCAGCGCGTGGCAAATCTCAAGACTGTCCCAGTCGCAACGGCCGAGTTGGTCAAGCTGTATAATAGCTCTGCAGTGTCCGTCCTGCTTTACCTGGCCCAGCTGCTACCCATGCTGGAAGACCTCATCAGGGGCGAGTTGGATTTCACCGCATCTTGACGGCCCCGCCGAAGCCATTCGCACTGCCAGACGCATTCAGCCTCCGCACCTGGCCGCCCGGACCCGCGCTAGCCGCGCTGCTACCTGCTGCTTGGGCTGCCCGCGTGGCGCGCAGCCAACGTCACGCTTTCGGGGTGGAGGGCCTTCGCGGACGCCTGACTTGAACGAGCGTGGGACGCCCTCCCGGCCCCTGTCGTCCTCTCAGGCCGCTGGGCTGCGCCGCACAGTGCTCATGCCGAGTCCATGCTGCAGTAGCTCAATGCAGTGGACACCAACATGATCAATGCGCCCAGAGAGCGCCTGCAGCGGCGCCGGAGGGCCCTAGGAGTGGCCAACGCCGCGGCGCAACGCGAGCTCGGCTCAGCAGCAGCACCTCGGCGCAAGCCCCGCCTGCAACGAACCCACGCTGACGCAGCCGCCCAGACGCTTGTCCCGGAAAGGCTTCCACACCACCATCCGGAGCCGCCTCCGCGCTTGGTGGTCGGACCAGGCGGTTCCAGCTGACCTCCGCCACAGGTGGCTTCGCCTCAAAGCCCAGCTCGCGGTCGCTGCCCCAGGCACTTGCTGGGCGACGCTGCGCACGCTCGCCAGCGCATGGCCCCACATCTTACCGAATGCATGTGAGATTATCGAACCTTGCGTGCCGTTGGAGCTGCGAGGCCAGCACAGACCAAATCTCGCGCTACCTGCAGTATCGCGGCTCCAGGTGGTGCGTATGCGTGGCGTCTCGCGCCATCGCCCGCCCCCCTGCGTCGCCTCGGCCTGGGCGCGGCGGAGGACTGCGAGGCGGACCTACAGGGCGATAACGGAGGAGGAGAAGGAGGAGGAGGAGGAGGACGAGGAGGACGTGTGAACAAGACGCTGGCGACGACGACCACCACGACGACGCCCACGACGCCGCCGCCGACGACGACGCCCGCGCCGACGACGCGGCGGCGTCGTCGCCGTCGTCGGCGGCGACGGCGGCGACGGCGGCAGGAGGCGCTCTCCAGGGCGGCCGCGCCCTCGGCCTGTCGGCGCTGCTCCTCCCTCGCCTGCGGGAGCGGGGCGGGAGGCGCCGCGCCGGAGGGGGGGGGGGCTCCGCAGGCCGGGGCCTGGCTCCCTCCTCGCGCCTCCTCGCCCCTCGCTCCCTCGCTCCCTCGCTACCTCTCTCCCTCCTCGTTCCCTCCCTCCCTCCCTCCTCGTTCCCTCCCCCCCCTCCTCGTCGGAGCCTCGCCGCTCCACGTCGCCGCTCGATCCTCGTCGCTCCCCTTTCCTCCCTCCCTCCCTCCTCGCTCCTTCTGGCTCCTCGTCGCTCGTCGTTCCCTCCCTCCCTCCCTCTTTTCCTCGCTCCCTCCTTCCTTTTTTTACGTCGGCCAGTCTCTAAGCACCAAGGCCCGCAACGCTGTGGGAAAAGGCGACGGCATGCAGATGGCGTAACCGACTCATGCGCGGTGGCCTACAAATCTGACCTAGGCGTGCACAGCAGGAAAGAGCAAGGCAAAGTAAGAGGAACATGGCAATGGCCCGCTAAGGCAGAGCGTAAGTGCCCACCTGGTCAGTGAGAGGGTGATGAGGGTGAGTATGATCCACAGATAGGAATGTGACTATGATCCAGAGGAGGCAACGAGGATGTGAACGAAATATGCGCAGCAAAGGCTCAGGGGAACAGCTGTGCGTCGGGTTGTGGTAACCAGCGTCGGCTGAATCGTCGGGAGTCTGGCTGGTGAAACTCGGCGGTCAGTAGCCCCATGCACGCAAGGTTAAATAATGGGCAACTTGAGCGGGCAATAGTGTCTCCTCCTTCCTCATCATCACCACCACCACAACCACCAGCATTGTCACCACCACCACCACCATTATCCTCCTCATCATCATCATCCTCCTCATCATTCTCCTCATCATCACCACCACCACCATCTTCCATCATCAGCAGCATCATCAGCATCAGCATCATCATAATCACCACCACCATCATCAGCAGCAGCATCAGCAGCATCAGCAGCATCAGCATCAGCATCATCATCAGCATCAGCATCCGCATCAGCATCTGCATCATCAGTATCATCATCATTAACATCATCAGCAGCGACATCATCAGCAGCAACAGCATCAGCATCAACATCATCAGCATCATCAACAGTATCATACACATCATCATCAGCATCATCATCATCACCACAATAATCAACATAGTATCATCATAACCATCCATCAGCATCAGCAACATCACCACCATCATCATCAGCAGCAGCAGCACCAACACCACTACCACCATAACAATCACCACATCTACCATCACCATCAACACCACAACCAACACCGCAGTCACCATGATCTTCATCATAATCGACGTCCGCTGCATCATCATCAGCATCATCTTCATCATCACCAGCATCATAATAAGCATCAGCATCATCATCATCATCATCATCATCATCATCATCATCAGTATCGTCATCATCAGTTCCATCTTCAGCATCATCAAAATCATCATCATCATCATCCTCATCAGCATCATCGTCATCAGCAGCAGCATCGTCCTCCGCATCATCAACAGCAGCATCGCCATCATCGTCACCATCATCATCAGCAGCAGCATCAGCATCATCATCAGCATCAGCATCCTCATCGTCACTCTCACTATCGTCATCCTCGTCATCCTCGTCCTCCTCATAAGCCTCGTCGTCATCATCATCATCATCAGCAGCAGCAGCATCATCATCGTTACGACTACCATCATCATCATCATCATCATCATCATCATCATCATCATCATCATCAACACCAGCATCAGCATCAGCATCATCCTCATCATCAGCATCAGCATCATCATCATCAGCAGCATCAGCATCATCGTCACCATCATCAACATCAGCAGCATCGTCAGCACCATCATCATCAACAGCATCACCATCGTCACGACCATCATCATCATCATCATCATCATCATCATCATCATCATCATCATCATCATCAGCATCAGCATCAGCATCATCAGAATAGGCATCATGATCAGCATCACCATAGTCATCATCATCGGCATCATCGGTATCATGAGAAGAAATACCATTGCCATTCATCATCATTCCATTCTTCCCCCTCCTCCCTCCTCCTGCCTCCTGCCCTCACTTCCTCTCCTCCCTCCTCCCCCCCTCTCCAGCCGCAGTCCCCGGTCAGGGGCCGGTTGCAGCACACAAGGTCCTGATTATGGCCACCTCCTCACGGGACTGCTGCCGTGCGTGCCGCCCCGCGCGGGGCGCCTCCCAGCAGGCGCTGGAGGCCGCGCGCCACGAGATGTTTCCGGCCGGCGCTGGAGCAGCCGACCGAGACTGACGCTTCGTGCTGCCACGCGGAGGCTCGGTCACGCGGCCAGTGTCGGCCGCTGGCCTCGCATGGGCGACGTAACCAGCCTCGCTATCGCAGCTGGCCGCACCTGCAGAGGTTTTCCTCTTCGGCCTTCTGCGCCATCTGCGGTGCCGCCTGCTCGTGTCAGACTTGATTACTCTGGACGCGAACCTGCTCGCACAGCTGCCGTACCTGATCGAGATGTTCATCGCTCGCCCTCCTGCTGGCGCTGTCACTCGTAATCCTAGCGGTGGCGTGGCCGCTGGGCTGGTACAGAACGCCTATCCATCGGACGCTGCTGCCGCTGGCGCGCGCGCGCGCGCCCGCGACCCGCCACCACAGGGGCCTCCGGACCTGGCTTACTTCGGTAAATGCGGAGCTACTGCCGCTGCGCCGACATGGTCGCCTACGTTGCCCCTCTACGTGCGGCCTGATCTGGAGCGGGCTGCTGCGGACGCGGATGAAGCTCGTGCACTACCTCATGCTGGCCCTACTGCGCGTCCAGTGTTGGGCCTCCAGAGGCGCTGGGCCCAGCTGCTTCTGGATCCCGCTGCGAATGCTGGTTCCGCGCAGGCACCAGCGCCCGCCCGTCCTTGCGGCAGAGCCCCGAGCGATTGCGCCCACGCCGCCTGGCCTCGCTAAGGGCGTACTCGGGCAGAGGGTGCTGCACATGGGCTTGCACACGGGCGTCGCAAGGTTCTTCGGCAACGTATGTGGAGCTGGACGTTGGTGTGCGTGGAGCTGTACGTTCCTGAGGACGTGCCTGAAGGGACGACCCTCGGCGTCAAGCACTTCGTGGGCGAGCCCGCCTTCCAATGCAGCTGGAGCGGCTGCAAACAGTATAGGATCTTCTCCGAGCTGACGCAACTGCGGGACTCCGCTGAGGATGGTTCAGGTCGTCGGCGCTCGGAAACTCAGCTTACGGCGTTGGAGCCCGACGTGCGGGAGACCCGCATCACGGAGGTTTAGGGCTTTGTGTTTAGGGTTTAGGGTTTAGGGTCTACAAGCTCTGCCGCAGCTGATCCCCCCCTGCCTAGGAGCCCACCTGCGGTGGCTACCAGTCCCACCCGCAAACCACCCTACCATAAAGATTATTTCTCCCCTCGTTGTAATCACAACGAATGGGAGCGCTGGGCAGCGCATGGGAGCGCCTGGGAGCGCCTGGAACGCCTGGAAGCGCCTGGGAGCGCTTGGGAGCGCTTGGGAGAGCCTGGGAGCGCTTGGGAGCGCCCGGGAGCGTTTGGAAACGTTTGGCAGCGGCTGACGCGCCTGGGACCGCCTGGGAGCGCTTGGGAGCGCTTGGGAGCCCATGGGAGCGCTAGGCCCGGGAGCGCCTGGGAGCGCCTGGAAACGCTTGGAAGCGCCTGACGCGCCTGGGAGAGCCTGGGAGCGCTTGGGAGCGCTTGGGAGCGCATGGGAGCGCCTGGGTGCACTGGGAACGCTTGGGAGCGCCTGGAACACCTAGAAGCGCCTGGGAGCGATTGAGAGCGCCTGGAACACCTGGAAGCACCTGGGAGCGCTTGGGAGCGCCTGGGAGCGTTGAGAGCGCCTGATATGGAATTCGTAATGTAAAACACATAATTCTGCGACAGCAGCGCACTTGGTAAGGAAACTCTCACAGGTGCATGAAGGCATGATCCGAAAATACTATGTTTTGCAAGGGATAACAAGGGTTTACGTCCGCGGACGCGCATTTGTAGTGTAAATCGCAATGGATTGTGCACGCATGATCCGGGAATGATATGTTTTGCAAGGGATAGCGCTGGTTTACATGCCGGTGCGTATGTACCCGTATGTACCCGTGTGTGCCCGGTTTTACGGTGTTCAGGGTTTAATAAGTATAGGATTAAGATGTTAGGGTCAACAAGAGCGCGAAGTTGTCAACATACTGGACGTGTCACACACTGGCACGGTGCTCACATCCAACCCACCCTAGAAACCCACTACATAAGTATAAAGACACACACTCTGGCGCATGCACGCCATCGGGGGAGGCCGCGTGGATCAGCGAGGAGCAGGAGGGAGCAGCGCGGAGCACGCGGGAGGAACAGCAGGCAGGAGGAACAGCACAGGAGCGCGCGGCGGCCCTCGGGAGGAGCGCGCGACATCGTTTCGGAATGTCTGGAGGGGGGGCATTCCCGAGCGGGAGAAGCCCGATCCTCGAGCGGGCACGCGTGGGATAGAGGGTTTAGGAATTCGCCGCCACGCGGGATTGGGCACGATCCTCGAACGGCAGGGGCACGATCCTCGAGCGGGCACGCATGGAATGAGCGGGTTTGGAATTAGCCGCCGCGCGGGAGGGGCGCGATCCTTGGGCAGGAGGGGCGCGATCCTCGAGCGGGCACGCATGGGGTAGGGGTTTTAGGAATTAGCCCCCATGCGGGAGGGGCAGGATCCGCTTGCGGGCACGCATGGAATAAGGGGAATTAGCTCCCCAAAGCAGAGGGGCGCGATCCTCGAGCAGGCACACATGGGATAGGGGGGTTAGGAATTAGCCGCCATGCGGGAGGGCAGAATCCGTGCGCGGGCACGCATGGAATGGGGGTTTCGAAATTAGCCCCCCAGGGCGGACACCAAGGGTCACTTTTTTGTTTAGGATTTGAACTCGTATGTGAAAAAGGGTGTTTAGGGTTTAGGGTGTACGGGCCAGGGGGAGGCGGCGAAGCCGCCTACGTGCCCCACCCTGTGCCAGCTGCAGGAGCTGCACTGGCAGTGCGCTGCTCTGGACCACGCTGCTGCCACTGCTGCTGCCGGCTCCGCGCCGTCGCCGGCGCCAGCCCTGCCGCCTCGGCACTCCCTGTGTGCGCTGGGCGATTGGCTCCCCGCCTCCCGTGGCGGCGGTGGAAGAGTCCGAGCGCTTCGCCTCCTGGGCCCCACTGCGCCGCCGAGCCCAGAGCATGCGGCTGGTGCTCGTATCCCTCGGCCTGATGCCGTCGCCGCGTGCGGGCGTCTGCGGCTTGTTGCCGCTCATGCTCCCCCACGTGGCGCTACGCGTGTACGGGAAGATGTTGATGATGGCTTGCTGGAAGATGCTGATGATTCTGACCGCAAGTCGGGGGACGGTTACCTTTCGCATGGCGCTGTTGACACCGACGATTTCGCAGATCCCCCGACGCTAGATGTGACAGTCGCCGCTCGTGAGCATGTAGCTGACCACGAGCGTATGAGTACGTTGCCCACCAGCCAGCCTCGTGTTGGAATATCAGGCTTGCAGTGGAACTTGGCCCGTGCGCAGCGAATCCCAGTCATTACATCTTCTTCCGTTCACTGCGAGACCGCGACATTAGCTGAACGCATCAATGCCCTAGTGGAAGATGTTTGCTCGGCACGTGCATGAGTGGGCGCAGCCGGGGCCTCTGCCCACTATCCCGCCACCCACGCGCAGCCCGTCCGACCCAGATGCACATTGAGCTGAGCACGTGGCAACTTCCCGAGAATGGCAAGACTGGTCTGACCGAAGTCGCCTCCCTAAGAGAAGGAGGCTCGACTGATTAGCAATTGGCCTCGCCACGTGCACCTCCCTCGGCTGGGCGCGCGGATGATCGCCTCGGTGCTCCGCCGCCGTCTCGTCACGCATCCCAGGTTGGGAGCCGAAGATAATATTCCTTCCCTTCTCGGGAAGGCGGACTATACGCATGCACAGTTTTGTCAGTGTTCACATTCACATTCGTCGCCATCGGCGCACCTTCATTTTGCAGCACCGGCTGGCAGGTATGCGTCCCGTTCACTACTTTCCTTCTCGTTGCTGCCCTCCTCCCGAGGCTGGGGTATTAGACCTGTGTCGCAGTCGTACTCTCTCCTTCAATGTACCATACAACCTCCCTCTCTCACTCCCGCTCCCGAGTGGCCGATCGCCCACGATACGGCAATCGATCCTGTGTACAACCCGATGCCTGCACAACTGCTGAATTTGAGGAGAGGGGTCTTTCGGAGGGATGCAGGAGAGCCGGGAGTTGAGGATGTGGGTAGGTTGTGCTCCTTCTCAAGCCTCGGCGCTTCGGGAAGACGTGTCCCGTCGTCTTCGTGGCTGAGGTTTATTCGTACTGCTGTCAGAGCTGTGCCTTGGCGCCCGTGCTGAATATCCACACCAGTGTTGCTTTCCTCAGTCGCAGCCTGCTGTACACTGTTCGGGGACCAGCTCCGGTTTCATTTGGCGAGTTGAGTGCCGGTGCTATCCCTGATCAGCCAGCGGTTGAATCAGATACACAATCCAAAATCCTCCCCCTCCCGCTCTCCTCTCTCAGATCGAGGTGAACAAGACCCAGACCTCACTGCATCAAACATGGGGGGGAGCGAGGACGATCGAGGACGAGCGAAAAGGAGGAAGGGTGAGGAGCAGGAGGAGGAGAAGAAACTCTTCCTCTCCCTCCTCCTCCTCCTCCTCCTCCTCCTCCTCCTCCTCCTCCTCCTCCTCCTCCTCCTCCTCCTCCTCCTCCTCCTCCTTCCTCTCCCAATCCTTCTCCTTCTCCGGCGAACCGCGAGACTGGCAGACCAGGCGCCCTGCGTAAGCGAGCCAGCGAGGCACACCTGTGTTCAGCACCGACCCCCGGGAGCGGCCGCCCCCCCGGTGCCCTGACATCTAGCACCCGCCATCCTCGGGAGGGAGAGGTTGCGCCAACTGGGGCATCCTCGTCCTCCTCCGCCTCGCTCTCCTCCTCTGCGCTCCTCTGCGCTCCTCTGCGCTCCCTTCCTCCTGACTCCACCTTCTCGATCCTCCTCACTCCTCCTCGCTCCTCCTCACTCCTCCTCGCTCCTCCTCGCTCCTCCTCGCTCCTCCTCCTCCTCCTCCTCCTCCTCCTCCTCCTCCTCCTCCTCCTCCTCCTCCTCCTCCTCTTCCTCCTCCCTCCTCCTCCTCTTTCTCCTCCCTCCTTCTCCCTTCTCCTCCCCACCGCACCAGATGTGTTGTTAGGGTGGGCCGTGCGTTTCGCATAAGACTTCCTCACCTTTTACGGTGCTCCAGCTTGAAATGTTCAAGAGCTGCACGGTTGGAGGGTGGGATGGTTTCATTCAAAATGGGGCTCTCGCATTGGCGCCGCGCGGCGCTCGTCTCAAGAAGGGGTCACCTAAGTGCTGGAGGGCGGCTCCTCTTCAACAGGGACTATTGCAAGATGCCGCCTTCGAGTTATGGTCACAAGTGTAATATTGTGTTGTAGGTCCGCAAGTGGAGGGCGCCTCCTTTTCAAAATGGGACTCTCTTTTTGAGACACGGTTAACGTCACGACGAGAAGTCGATCATGTGCAGGTAAGAGATGCACGGATGGAGGGCAGCTCCTCTTCAAAGCGGGGCTGTCGCTGGGCTCGTCCCTGAACCTTATAGGCTCAACTTGTCGCTTGTCGCAATCATGATAGCTCGCAGGATAGAAGGCGGCTTCCTTTGAAGCAGATCTTCCGCCTGAATTGCGGGTCCATGGGGCGCTCTTCTTTCGCGGGGCGCTTCACACAATGACAATGAATGCTGGCAGGGGCTAGTGAGCGCGAAGGGAACGTTGGACGGGAGGGTGCACTCCAGCATTCTTGGTACATCTGTGGCTTACTCTGGCCAGCGCTCCTTCTCTTCCTCCCCCTCCGCTTCCTCCTCCTCCACCTCCTCGTCCTCCTCGTCGTCCTCCCGGCTCCTCCCTCAGGCCACCCGGGCTCGAGGATCTGAGCCCGAGCCCCGACGCTGGGCCCGCAGTGGTGCTGGCCTGAGCGCTGCGGCTGACGGCTCGGCCTGTCGTCGGCGGCGGTTGAGCTTGGGGATGTGGGCGCTGCTGCTCATCTGCGTGCTCATCTCGGGTCGGGCGAAAGGGGGGGATAGCAAAGGGGGGGTTTGAGAATCAGCTCACGTAGCTGATTTTCCCGGCGCCTCCCGGCGCCGGAAGCGGCTATGTATCGAGGAATGGGCCCCTCGGTGAGGCCGAAACCAGCTGCATGCAGCAAATGTCGTAACCCCCCCTTTCCCAATCCCCCCCTTTTGCCCGGCCCGATCATCCTGGTTCCTCTCTCGACCGTATCTGCCGAGCTCTTCAAAAAGTTGCACTATGTCGGCCAGACTAGCGACGAGGTGCGCGCCACCATCATAAGAGACAAGCACGCCTGCGACCTCATCGGTCGTCACGTTGACAGGTCCCCAGGCCATGCTCATGCGCAAGGAGGCGGGCTTGCGCAAGGTGCGCAAGGCGGGCTTACGCGAGCTGAAGATGGACCAGCTCGACAAGGGATCTACAAGCAGAGGAAGAAGCACAAGAAGAGCGGGTGGAAGTGCACCTTCTTCAATCACCTGAAGGACCACAAGATCAAGAAGAGCAGCGCGACGGTGGTGAGCTTCCCGGTTCTGACGCCGCCGCCGCCAGGGATCCTCCAGAACGTGGATCCGTATAGCAAGGAGTCGAGCCTGACTCTTGGGCCGACGATATCGACCAGGAATACGCCGAGCTTGCCTACACCGTCGCCGCGGCCGCTGGGTTCGAGGGCACCGAGGACGCCTCCTAGGAAAAGGCCGCGCCTGCCTGTCCCACCTCCGGCGGCAAGGTCTCCCTGAAGGTCCCCCTCACCGAGGCCGCGTTGAAAGAGAAGCGGAGGGCCAAGCCGCTCAAGAACAAGCAGAAGGTGCAGGAGAAGATGGGCATGTACAGTTTGAAGTTGTAGCAGGACTTGATGGCGGCGGCGGGAGTCGACGAAAGAGATGCTCGGTATTATTGTGCTGGTTCTAAAATGGTTATAAAATACAAGATGGTGATGTCTTTCCCGACGGAGCTGGTCCTGCTCATACATCGGAAAGTGGTGAGACAGTTTCTGTCCTTGGGGGCGCTCCTGATCAAACAGATCCTGATGTGTTTCCAGAACGGGCTGGATCTCCTAGCGAGGGCAGGGATCGCGCGTTGTAGCGCGAGCAGGGCGACGTCGACCAGCGGATGCGGCTCGTGTTCGGGGACCAGGCGCTGAATGCGATGAAGCTGATGGCCAACCTTGACGGGGCGATCTCGGAGCACACGTTCAACAAGCATATGAAGGAGCTCATGAAGGCCTCAAGGGTATCATGATGGGCCAGTTGTTCGGCCTGGTCTACTACGAAGGGGTGCCGTTGTGGCTCAAACCTCCTCCACCTCTGAACGGCGCAGTTGTTTCATTCCTGTTGATCCTTTCGGGAGCCTGGCCTGCAGCAGGCCACAGCAAAAAAAATGATACTGGCTCCTCCTCCTCCTCCTCCTCCTCCTCCTCCTCCTCCTCCTCCTCCTCCTCCTCCTCCTCCATTCCTTCTCCTTAATAACTTCTCCCTGTCGCACCCCGAGGCCAGTTTTTAGGGCGGGCCGGGCGTTTCGCCTGAGACTTCCTCACCACTTATGACCCTGAAGCTTACACATTGGCAACATATTCACATATGGAGGGCGGGTCGTTTTCAAAATGTGGCTCCCGTTTTAGCGCCGCGCATATTCGTTTCAAAAATTTGCAAGAGCTTCACATATTGAGGGCGTGCCGTTTTCAAACTGTGGCTCTCGCTTTAGCGCCGCGCACATTCGTCCAAATTTGCAAGAGCTTCACGGAGTGAGGGCGGGTGGTTTTCAAAATATGGCTCTCGCCTGAGCGCAGCGCACATTCATTTTCAAACTTTGCAGATACTTCACGGATTGAGGGCGGGTGGTTTACAAAATGTGGCTCTCGTTTTAGCGCCGCGCACATTCGTTTTAAACATTTGGAAGAGCTTCACGGATTGAAGGCGGGTAGTTTTCAAAATGTGGCTCTCGCCTTAGCGCCGCGCATATAAGTCTTAAACATTTGCAAACATTGTACGGATTGAGGGCGGGTGGTTTTCAAAATGTGGCTCTCGCTTTAGCGCCGCGCACATTCGTTTTCAAAAATTTGCAAGAGCTTCACGGATTGATGGCGGCTCCTTTTCAAAATGTGGCTCTCGTCCTAGCGCCGCGCACATTCGCTTCGACTTGAGGGCGGGTCGTTTTCAAAATGTGGCTCTCGCCTGAGCGCAGCGCACATTCCTCCTAAAACATTGCAAGAGTTTCACATATTGAGGGCGGGTGGTTTTCAAAATGTGGCTCTCGCCTTAGCGCCGCGCACATTCGAAACAGGAATGTGCACGAGTTTCATGGATTGAGGGCGGGTGGTTTCAAAATATGGCTCTCGCTTTAGCGCCACGCACGCTCTTGATACAAAATTGCAAGAGTTCCACTGGTTCCCCTGATCGGCGTATCAGAAATTGTATGTTGGAACGGTTCACGATTTCGAGGACGCAACAGGTACGATGATTCGCGGAGTTGAGGTCCCAAGAATGGCGTTCTGGCACGATTCGGGATCGCCAAGACGCAACAGTCAGGTTCGTCCGTGATGTTGGACTACCGAGAATAATGTTTTGGCATGCTCCAAAATCTTCAAGCGGTTGTCTTCCAACGAGGTAGGGCCCCCTGCGGAAGTGAACCGCTGTAGGGGCCTATGAAGAGGGAGCTTGGGGGGAGGGTTTGTTCCAGCATCGTTGGTGACTCTTGGGTTTACACTGGTCCTCCTCGCTCCTCCTCCTCCTCCTCCTCCTCCTCCTCCTCCTCCTCCTCCTCCTCGCTCCTCCTCCTCGCTCCTAGCGCTTGACGGCGCCCGGCGGCCTCGCCTCGCGCTGCCTCCTGGCCGCCTCCACCACCTGGCGCGCCGGCGTGAAGGACAGCCTTCCGCCACCACGATGCCAGCCAGGCCCTCCTCGCTCCTTCTCGCTCCTCCTCGCTCCTCCTCGCTCCTCCTCCTCCTCCTCCTCCTCCTCCTCCTCCTCCTCCTCCTCCTCCTCCTCCTCCTCCTCCTCCTCCTCCTCCTCTCCTCCTCCTCCTTATTATTCTCCTCCTCTTCCTCCTCCTCCTCCTCCTCCTCCTCCTCCTCCTCCTCCTCCTCCTCCTCCTCCTCCTCCTGCTGGCGGACTACCGCGGGAAGGTTTTCCTCGGCCAGGAGACCAGGGTCACCGAGTCCGTCGAAGCTGGGGGAATTCCAACAGCGTGCCGCCGATTCTGGGGGCTCTGGGCCCCCGCCGTGCCCACAGACGGCTCCTCGGCGACTGCCAACAGTGTAGGCATGTGCGTGTTGGTGCTCTCCAACGTTCTCATCACTCAACCGCCTTGTGATGGAGGACACGTCGTAGACCCAGGACGAGTTGACGCTGCTCATGTCCATTGGGGAGTTCCTGGAGGACTGATCGGGGCCAGTGTCAATGTCGTCCCGTGCATCGGCATGGCGGGTGAGAACATTGCCATCCTCTAGGAGCTTGTCCAGCGCATCGCCACCTGGAACGCCAGTGGCCTGGACTGGGTCGTTGGCGGCAACTGGAACACGGACATCACATCGCTGAGCGTCCGCGATTGGATTGACACCATGGGCGCGGTGCACCTTGTGCATGAAGACGCCATCTGCCACATGCCCGACGGGAAGTCCACCATCGACTAATACTTCGTCACGGCAAGCAACTTGGCCTCCAGAATCCATGATATCCCGCAAGTCGTCTACAATGCCGGGAACTTTCCTCCCCCACACCGTCCCGTCAGAATGCAGGTCAGCGGCTTCGACATGCCTACCTGGTGTTTGGTGGCCGACGAGCCTGCGAAATTCCCCATGGTGCCTCCTGTGGGGAGTGCTCGTTTCCCGTACCCATGGCACTTGCTTGGGTCCTACTTTGACGCGGCGAGGGCTGGAACATGCTATAGCGGAGGCGCCCCGGGGACTTCTGGTCATACCAGCGGCCCTCCGAGGCCGGATATTGGGACTGACGGTCATGCCGTCGGCCCGCCGCTTGGCCCTGATGGAAGCTCGACCCAACTTTGGGACGCTGTGCTTCAAGGGATCGAGTGCGAGCTTACTGGGCGCTACGACAGGGTCGATGCCCAGGCACATCGCTACATGGGCCGCGACGGTAAGCCCAACTTAGCAGTTGACTTGGTAGCCTCCGACGAAGCGCACCTACAAGGATGCGCCTACCCGATCCTGGGCCACTGCGAAGCGATGGGCTCTTCATCTTCGTTCGGAGCGTAATCACCTTCGACGTTGCGTCTAAACGGCTCAGCTCACAGAAAACTGCATACATGTCGAGTCGGCCCTGTTGGGCCAACCGACGCCCTCGGGGAAAAACGGACCCACGGGGCCCCACGGAAAAAAAAGGAGAGGGCGCACATGGCGGCGGCGCGCACCGTCTCGGCGCCAGCGCCTTTGGCCTCTGTGGCCTCGGGCGCGAGCGAGGCCGACGAGAAGGCCCTCTCCAGAAGCACAGAGACCAAACAACGTGTTGCCATCTCTTGGGGGGCGCACGTCTCCTTCCCGCTTCCGCCGGCGGACACGCCGTCCTTGCATTTGCTTCTCTGGGGCCGCACTGCCCACTGCTGCGTCAGGCTCTGGAGGCTTCGTGGCGGGCTGGCTAGAAGCCTAGAGTCAAAATCTACGATGATAAGGACGGGTGGGAAGGACGCAACGGCCGTGGCCGCCGAAGTTAGCATGCTTTAGACGGCGGGCTGCCAACACCCCAGGGACGCAAGGGTACCCCAACCCACCCCCGTCCTTGCCGAGTGGACGTCGGAACCAAGCGAAGAAACAGCGCCAGAAAACAAGGATACCAAAGAAAAAACGTAAGCCCTTATTCTGGATGTTGATTGCACCGCACCAGCGGCGCCGTCGAATCTGCCATCGCTGTGAGAACGCACGGAGGGGCGCCAGGCAGACGACTCTGCACTCCTGAAGCGCTGGAAGGAAGAGCCTCCCTGGGGAGACCAGAAAGTACACATACTGCTACTCCCCGGACCTCTCCCAGGGTGCGTTCTGACCCGGATTTCGAGGCGAGTCCAGCGGTGGCCTCGAGGGCCTCCCAGGAGACCCAAAGCGGGGAAAACGGGCGAAGGGTAGCGGTATGGGAACCTTTTCCTCCTCGGACTCCCACCGATCATCTGCTTCCGCCATTTTCCGCCGCCCACCCGCCCGCCAGCGCGCCAGGGAAGGAGGGGTCAGCCCTGCCAGATCCCTCGAGGGCGAAGAGCAGACGGCGGAGGTCAGCAGAGAACATATCCATATACACGCCCTTGCGCACTTATGACGAAGCGAGGACGAGGATAAATTCGGGTCAGGATAAAGCGAGAAACTCTGAGATCTGGCAGGAAGATGTCTCGGGCGCCGCGGCCTTCTGAGAGCGTTCCCGGACGCTCTGGAACGGATGCATCCTCGTCCTAGCCGCGTCCAAGCGATCCCGTGGATGCACGGTCGCATGAACACGTTCCGAGCGGGGCGTCTGCGAATAAACATCCCTCTGCCCATGGCTCGCGGCCCCCCGGCTCGCGAGGCCGTGGGTATGGATTTCTATGTCTTCCTGCTCACTTGAAGCGGAAGTTCTGTGGGAAGCAAGGGGAGCGCGCGGCCAGGCGCGCGGCTTCCTCCTCCGCGCGCGCGAGCCCGAGCCAGATCCGCAGACGACTCTCCTGACCCTGCGCGGACCACAGGATCTGGATATATGGGTGTGTACCGCCGACGAGGGGGGGGGGAGGGGACCACGTGCGAACCCCGCCCTCCCTCCCGGAAACCGTGGGGGGCCAGGGGTAGGCTTCGCGTGTGCCCCCCTGGGGGGGGGGCCGCCCGCCCCGTCTTCGGCGCAGAGCGGGGAGCGGGCCTCCGCCCTCGAGCCCATCGAGGCCCCCGCTCCAGCCGCGGAGGGCCACGGCGGCGGGGCTGCGCCCGCGGGCTGGGCCGGGCTGCGAGGAGGAGGAGGAGGAGGAGGAGGAGGCACCGACAGGGCACCCTCAGGCTACCTGCGCGACATCCAGCTGCACCAACACCAGCACGTCCAGCACATCAACCGCGTCAAAGCAGCCAACACGACGCCGGCAGTCAAGCCATCACCACCCTCACCGACGACCTGAACCTACCAGCACCCAAATCAGACCACAGGTTCAACAAACCCCAACCCACACGACCAACAGAACAGCTGACGCCCAGCCTCCACACGACGACTCTCCGACAGTGGATGGGTAGATTGGGTAGGCCCTTCCAAACTGTGGCTTGACAAGCACTGACCGCATGTTCACGAGACTTACTTTGATACATGTCTTGATTGCTTGGAACAGTTCCACACTGTGAGGTAGCATCGTTAATGAATTCCATTGTTGTCCCCCGTTTGGGCATCATGTCTTCCATTATCCATCCCTCCCCCTTGCTTTTATTTCCTACCGCTGGCCGATCAGAACCACCCAATCACCCCCGCTGACCGCAAGGTTGTCGAGCTCAGGGTTAGTCGAGACCCTGGTGCTCCAACGCTCGGGTCGCCATATATAACACGCAAGACCACGCTAGTCCGCATACATCCCGGCTAGCCTACATGCTGTGTTTTGAACTCATGCGACCAAGGCAGGCGTACATGTTTTAGCCGCACGCAGCTGATTACATCCGTCATCCTATCCTGTACTTCTCATTTGTATCCTGCCGATCATAATCACCTTCATCCCCTCCTATGCGCGGCGACGCCACAGTCAGACTGGTACTTCTGGGGCTACAGTGCCCTAACAGGCCACAGGTCCGAGCAGAGGATGACATCTCATCGCCTATCGCACCTCCTCTGATCATCTCCTTTGTCTTATCGGCAGTCAATCCGAATCACCTCTATCACCTCCTGCGCACCGCGACTGCACAGCCAGACCACTCTAGCCCGCACTCGGTCAAGACAGCCTGGCACTCCCATCCTATACTTTGTCCATTGCCAGTTTAACCACTCCAAGCCCTAGCGGGCTGACACACTTACGCGTAGGAACCCGTCCCTATCACTGCCGACCTCGCCAGACCAGCGCACGCCAGGCTCCCAGCAGTGTTCCTGACTAGGTTCGGCATATTGCACATCCATGACTCAATGTTCTATCCCACTTCTACTTCACACCGTCTACGCTGCCTCAACACTGTTCTGATCAGGGAAGGTCTGGAAAGGTTGGGGGATGGAGGAGGCGGAGGAAGGTAAACGTAACGATCAAGGCTGGAGGCCTCCTAGACCAACAGTTCAGTACACGCACCCAGTCACAGTAAACCAGGGCCTGGCTGGTCGGCGGGGTCTCAGTAACACACTCCTGACACCCGACACTGAAACAACGCTGGCCTGGTACAACGTTCACTTGCCGCCTGCAACTGTATTTCGACCCCCCCACGCTTCATCAGCTTGTGGCTTCTGGGAAAAAGCAATCGGGTTATTCCTGCCTTCCTCGTCTGTTACTGGCGGCTTGTCTAGTTCTCAGCGCCCTAGCAGCTCATACACTGTCCCCATTCTCTTTGCCATTCGCCGTCCAGCTCTAGATTGCAGCCGTTATACGTATTTGCTTCCAACCAAGACCACTTGCCCTCAATCGCCTAAGCCAATTACGCACTCTTTTGTTGCAGACATGTTGCCGTCATTCTCTGACGCGGTGCTTCCAGCCGATCAACGCTGGCGCAACGCAGAAGGAAGAGGAGGCTGAGGAGGAAGAGGAGAAGGTTAACCGCATCCCCTGGATAACAAATCATCCCCCCTTTTCCCCTTGTATCTTTTGATCAACGGGAATGAACGTGACCCAATTGAAACAGCAAGCGGGGAGCCAGAACTTTGTCAGACTGGGGGGGGTGGGCCGAACGGTCATTCATTGTCCCTGGGCGCGTGGCTGAAGTGAGGTTCTGAGGTGCGTATTGTTGTTGGTGGTGTTGTTGCTGTTGTTGTTGGCGTTGCTGTTGTGCTGTTTATTGTTTGTTGTTTGTTGTTTGTTGTCTGTTTGTTGTTTCTTGTCGGCATCCCCCCCGCGACCCGGCCCGCGACCCAGCCGCAACCCACCCGCGACCCACCCGCGACCCAGCCCGCGACCCATCGGCGACCCATCGGCGACCCACCCGCGACACACCCAGCGACCCGCCCGCGACCCGCCCGCGACTCACCCGCAACCCACCCACGACCCACCCGCGACCCGACCCGCGACCCACCCGCGACCCACCCGCGACCCACCCGCGACGCAACCGCAGCCCACCTGGGACCCACCCCGCGACCAACCCACATTGCTTTAACGAAAAAATCGGCGCCTGCGGCGAGGCCGTTGTATAAATTGGAAAGATAGGGTGCCTGCGGCGTGCTTCTTCAGAGCCTAGCAGACTGCCGACGTCCCCGCCGTCCCCTCGCTTTTATCCGCAACTGCGGGATGCTACGAATATCCCCTCCTAAATTCTGATCGTGGCTCTAAGTGTGAAGATGTATCAAGCGAAATGTGATCCAGACATCCTAACACCGATACAGCTGGGAAAAAGATGTCCCAGGGGATTGTTCTCACCAGGTTATGGTTAGTATGAGCCCCAAGGAATGTGTTTCAAGTGCCCCAAGTGCCCCAGAACAACTCGCAAAGCTCGCAAACGTTCGCAAGGTGTCTCCACAGCGCCCCCTTACAGCAACAAAAATACCAGGTACCATAACAACGGCAAGCAACAACTACTGCTGCTGCCCCAGTCGCTGGTATTAGCATTACCATAACTTTTGCTCCTGCTCGCACCCTACTGTAGTCATCGTCCTCCTCCACTCCTCGTCACCCTTCTACTCTTCATCGCCCTCCTACCGCATCCCCCTCCTCCCGCTCCACCATCCCCCGCCCCCCTCCTCTTCCTCATCATTGCCCCTACATTATTACTCACACTCCTCCACGCCCTCCTCATCCCTCCTCGTCCGGCTCCTCCGAGTCCGCCTCCGCATCGTCCTCCCATTTCTCCTCCTCCTCCTTCTCCTCCTCCTCCTCCTCCTCATCCTCATGTTGTGTTTCCTCCTCCTTCCTTCTCCACCTCCTCCTCCTCCACCTCCGATGTTCTCCTTCAGTTGTCGGGTATGGTTGAAACACTTTGCGAGAGCTTGCGAACATCCCCGAGAGCGTCCGAAGTACGGTGGGCAGTTTTAAGCACATTCCTGGTAGAGTATCCACTTTGGAAGCGCTCTGCGAACGATTGCAGGCACTTCGAGAGCACTTGGGGGCACCGTGGAAGCATTTTGCGAACGCTTGTTCGGGGACGTCGGGGAACAAACACGTTGCGAACGTTTGCGAGCGTTGACATGCACCCTCGCCAAAAACATGTAAGAGGCGCTTCGCAGACATTTACAAGCACATCGGAAACACTTCCAGGCACTTGTGCTACACTTGCGAACGTTCGCACGCATGTCGGAAGCACGTTTGGTCACTTATGGCTACTTGCGCGCACGTTTCCAGCAACTGTCCCCGAAAATGCCCCAACGTGTCTCCGACGTGCTTGCCAACGTTAGCAACCCTTGGCACGCGTGTTTCGCAAGTCCCCCGACATGCCTCCAAAGTGCTGTTAAGTGCTCGTAAGTGCCCTGCAGCGCCCAACAGTTGCCGAAAGTGCGTCCGACGTGCTCGCAAAAGTTCGCACAGTGCGGCGAAGGTGCCCGAAAGTGTTTTTTTACCTCTGGCATATTCGCACAAGCTCCAAGCACGGCTTTGGCAAAAACTGTCGAGGCAAATCCTAGCCGGCTTGAGCCCCCTTTTGCAGACAACAAAAGCACAAACACTCTATTCCTCTGGATTCGCCACGAGACTAAGCCAGCAAAATGTCGTACACACTTCCGACTCCAAAGAAGCGGAGGCGAAGGAGGAGGCGAGGAGGAGGGAGACGAGGGCCGGGAGAGGGCAACAGAGGAGAGCATCAGACGTCAAGCACTCCTGGACCGTCACACGAAACGACCTGCAATAGGCAAGCCCGCGGAACATTCGGGGCGTGCCATGTGCATGTATCCCCCAAGGCCTAGCCAGCCGATGATACTGCCACAACAATCACGCGAGGACGAGGGGAGAGGAGGAGGAGGAAGAGAAAGAGGGAAGGAAAAAGCAAGTGGAAGCCGAAACCGAGTTAGTGTCAATGGGATACCCCCCATTCAAGCTGCCAAGGGACAGCGCGTCTGCTGAGCGAAGGCCATGTCACAAACAAAGAAGCTGGAAATCAGCGGCGGCGGCGGCACGGCGAGGAGGAGGGAGGGAGGGAAGAAGACGGGATATACTGGCGACCTACAAAACCACACGAACAGCCACCCCATCAGGGCTAGCCGGCGCTCCGCCTCCGGGAGGCGAGAACGGGAGGAAGAGACGAGGGAGAAGGGCAGCACCAATCGGCTGCTCGGCACAGCATGTCCCCTACTCCATCGGCCACGCGGCCGGGACAGGGGGACATGATAGCTTGCACCACATCGCGTCGAGATGCGTGGCGCATCCCGTCTAAGCGAATTTTGGCCAGCATCAGCAAGGCCAGAATCGTCAGCCGACTGCCGGACAGCGTCGGCCGAGTAAACGTCACCGCATTATGGGGCACACGCCTGTCGATACAAGCTGTTCTCCTAATCACTGACAGGAAATAAACCGACGTGCTGGCATCCCCCAAAATTGGGGAGCAGCGCAAGCGCACGATGTGTTAACAAAACCGTTTCCCGCAGTGTGCGACGACGTGCGAACAAGGAATAACTGCCCGAATTTCCGCCCCGGGAGAAGGCATGCAAATTCTCGTCGGAGCCCTCGGCCGCAAAGCGCCCAGCCGGCCTGGGTCCAGCGCGGCACCCCGATTCGGAGGAGGGAGGGGAGGGGGGAGGAAGGAGGAGGAGGAGGAGGAGGAGGAGGAGGAGGAGGAGGAGGAGGAGGAGGAGGAGGAGGGGAGGAGGCAAGGGGCAATCACTATGCTACACAAACGCGCTGGCCATCGTGGCCGATGGCGCGGGGGCCACAGACCAACTCCAACGCAAGTTGCCCCAGCGCAGACGAGTGGATCAAGTCATAATCAGAGCAATGCCGAGCGCGGCAGGGCGCAATGTAGACCGTCGCCACCACTATGGCGCGCTTCGTGACGACGCGCAACAAGGCGGCATCCAGGAGCAGGAAACCGACCAGGCCACCTATCTCTGCGTTCAGCCTGCGCCGTGCGAAGTCCCGAACTGATGGGCAACAGGCGCAGCGCTCGATGGAGTCCTCTGCCTGGCAGCCGAACCTGCACGCGCAGAGTCCCTGAAAACGCCGGCTTGTGCACCAACCATTCAGTCCCACACGGAGCACGGCAGCGCGAACCCGAGGAGGGACCTCATGCTGAAGACGTTCCAAGACCGAGCAGAAACGGGAAACGCGGGCCCGCGGGAAAACTGAAATTCTCCATCTTTCCAAGCGCCAGCGCAAGAAACGATGGTCAGCGTCATCTGGAGCGGCCCGTAGGATCTCGTAGCAAGTTCGCTGCCACCTTCCCCGCAACTCCTGCTCCGCCAGGGGTGGGCCCGCAGCCCCTCGAGCGACGTGCTGTCTGTCGGACGCGCCGCGCGCCCCAGCCCTGCCACGAGAAATGTTCAGCCGCGCCTTGGAGGTGCCTGGCCATAGCTGCATTGCGCCAGCCCGACCAATGTGCAATCGTGACAATGTCGCCCGATTCCGCGATGGCCTTGTCCAGATCGCGCATTCTGTCGTTGACGGTCAGGTCCCCCTCGCCGCGCGCCTCGGACAGCTGAACGCGGCACCGGGCCGCCAACGAGAGCGCTGCGAGGTCTGTAAACCCTCCATTGAAGCCAAAGTCTTGATGTTCATCAGGATGGATGGGACGATCCATGCACGTGGGTCTGGAAAAAGCAGCGCGCAAGCCTTCCTGGTCTGCTCGTACCAATCCCCGCGGACAGGGAGGAGCTGCGACACGAAGCTGAGCACAGGAGTGATGTAGGCGCGGATGGCAAGCAAAGTAAGCTGGAAGCCGCACCCAATTCTGCTCCACGCGGCAGCCCAGTTAAGGAATTTGCGGAATGGTTTATCCCATGATTTGGAGCCAGCGCCCGGCCCGAGATAAAAGCCCAGATGCTCCCCGGAATACTGTGCAGCGACACCAGCCCAGCCAGGGGCTGCCCGACAAAGCATCTCCCGAACTGCCTGGGGTGCGGACCGCCAGAGGGGCATGACCACCGTCTTCCCAATGTTCAGGCTGAGATTCGAGAGTCTACGGCACTCATCGAAGATCTCGGCTAGCGCAGGGAGGTCTGCGGGCAGGCTCGCGGACACGAGGGCGAGGTCGTCCGCGCGCGCCCGGGGCAGCGCCGACGGGATCAGACGCTGAAGCCGTCGGGGCAGGATATCGGCCACAATGGCGAACAGGGCACCCCTGCCGCACCCCCGCTGCAACCTCGAAGCCGCTGAACCGCTGCCCGGAGAGGACCACCTCGCACGCATTCTTGCAGTAGGCGGCCCGGGCGAGGTTCAGGAGGCGCGGAGGGGCCCCCAGCCAACTCAACATGTCCACGATAAAGCCCTTGTCCATCGAGGGGAACGCTGCCGAGAAATCGAAAAAATGAATGCCGCGGAGGGGTGCTTCAGGGCAAAGGTCCGCATAGCGGCGTCTATGTCCACCACGTTCGCCAGGCGAGATCTGCCTCCAATGAACCCCCGCTGGACCTTGGAGACCCAGCGTCGGAACGCGCGCCCCATCCGAAGCTTGGCCGCACTCGCGGGGATACGACTGTAAGAACCCACCACGCTGATCGGCCGCGTCTGCGCTGGCCTGTAAAACACCCCCACCTCCTCGTCGCGCCCCGCTTCCTTTGTGGGGTATGAGGAAAAGGAGGGACATGTTAGTCTGGCAGATGCTCGTCCAGAGCGGCCACGCCAGCGCAGGTGCCGAGGACATCCAGCGCGTCGACGAAGACGTCAACTGCGAGTGCACCAAGATAACGGTAAGCAGCCGCGGGAATGCCGCCCGGGCCAGGGGCGGAGTTGCCGGACTGATCGATGGCCGCTTGCACATCAGACCTCCGCATCTTCCACTCTGGCGAGGCCGCGCC
Source organism: Prorocentrum cordatum (assembly GCA_963575745.1). Taxonomy (NCBI): domain Eukaryota; class Dinophyceae; order Prorocentrales; family Prorocentraceae; genus Prorocentrum; species Prorocentrum cordatum. The sequence goes on along the minus strand of CAUYUJ010017371.1, from coordinate 347,792 downwards.
AGGAAGCGATCGGAGCGCGTCGGTCGTCAGATCCCCCTGGAACCACCGCTGCCGGAGGTCTCGATCTGTGGGGGGCGCTCGGAAGACCTTCTCCCGGTGCCGTGCGAAGTCGGCGGCCATCTCCTGCGGGTCGGCGCGCACATTGCCACGCCCATCGCGGGAGGCCTGGATCGCTTTGCAGCGGCCCGGAGAAAGGCGCGTGAGAAGCCGCATGTTTTTCCGCCTCGCTCGGTCCTGCCCCGCGTCACTCATGGTATTCTTGTTCGCGCGCAGGCTCGCCAGCTCGGCCACTGCGCGCTCCCGCGCCAGGTCGACTGCGCGCGCCCTTACCTGCCCCATGTTGCGGCCGCCCTTGAGGTTGGGGTCGTAGGGGTTGGCCACTAGGCGGCAGAGGTGGGGGCATCTTGCGATGGCCCGAGAAATAGCTCCCGTGGCGCCTTGTTCCACCGCGCGGATAAATGACATCGTGCACCCCAACATGTCCTCCATATCGTCCGCGTAGCTCACCGCCCCCACGTGCTCCCGCGAATTGGACGTCTCCTGGATCGCGCGGAGGAGGAGCGCCAGGCGGGGGATCCCATTCCTGCCACGCTCCCCTTCACAGAGTGTTTGAAATCGCCTCGCAACATCATGGGCCCAGCCCGGGCGTCGGACCGCCTCAACGGGGATGGGTCTGACCCCCCCAGGGGTTCTGGCGGGCGGGCGACGGCTGAAGAACACGTACCTGTGGTTGGAGTGCTGGAAGTTCCAATCGCCAGTGGCAACCACGACATGCAGGTCTAAGAAGTCGGCGCGTTCCATCCGGACATAGACGCGATCGAGCCTGCAGCGGGCGGCGGCGGAGCTGTGGGTGAATTGGGGCTGGCGCATTTCACCGAAACCCCTCATGAGATGGACCCAGCGCTGCTCCTCGGCGCGGTCCCGGCCACCAGGAAAGATCATGGAGGTCTTGCCCATCCGGTTTCGCTCATTCGCAACCCCAGTGAAGTCCCCTGCAACAATGACCATGGCTGCGTGCAGAGGTCAACTGCAGCGCGCCACCTTCTCTCGGAGCTGCCGCCGTTGCCTGGCGAGCGAGATAAGGCAGTCTTCATCCGCCAGCAGGCCGTGCAGATCGGCCTCCAGGTCGCGTCGGGGGCCCGCGGGACAGTACACGGCGGTGAAATCGATCGAACCTTCATCGCCATCGAGTCGCAGCGTCGCCGCGCGCCCAGCCTGAACCGCGACCCAAGAGCGGTTCGGGAAACGCTGGGCGAAGGCCACTTTGACCACGACCCCGACTCCTCCACGGTGGGATGTGCAGGGCGACCACCAGGCGACCGCCCCTCGCGGGGCCTCCAACAAAGGGATGGATTCCTCGGCGCCGTGGGTCTCCGAGATGGCGATCAAATCGTGGCTCTACAGGAGCTTTTGAAGGTGCTTCAATTTCCCATGGCGCCTGAGGGGGTCCACGGCAAAGAGGGCCGCGGCATTCCAGGTGCAGACTGAGACGTCGCCACGATAAGGATGCTGGGCAGCAGGGCATCGATGAAGAATGGCTGCCGGGGTGGCGGGCCGCGGAAGTGCATCGATGCACTGAGTGGGCAGGATGCCGGGTGCGCGTCGGGCGCGAGCCTGGCGAATCAGCGTCAGCGGTGCGTCGCAGAGAAGGTCGTCAATCCCGTCGGAGTTGGAGGAGAGACTCGACAGGGGAAGAGGGGGAAGAGGATCAGCGGCAGCGGCACATGAATTCACCCCGTTCTGGCCGGAGGCATTGAGCGTCGTGAGCTGCTGGGAGCCCTGAAAAAACAAGGCGACGCCCAGGATGAGGAACATGGAAGGCGTTTCTTTATGTTCGGCGATGACGGGCGTCATGGGGGGGGGAGGGCGGGGGGGGGTATGACGTGACGCCCCCTCCCCGCCGTGTGGCTCCGGCACCACAGCAGCGCCCGCGCGCACGACGCGATGAGCGACGAGCGACGAGCGACGACGACGACGCGAGCAGCATGTAAGTGGCGATCTGCCTATTGCGCCTGTGTGCACCACAATGCTCGCGTGCACCACGCCGCGCGTGTGCGCCTTAGCGCCTGCGTACACCGCAACAGCCGTGTGCAACGCACCGCCCGTGTATACCACAATACTTGGGAGCACTACATCGCCGGTGTACATACACCGCAGCAGCCATGTGCAACACAACGCGCGTGTACACCACAGTGTTTGCGTGCACCGCGGCGCCCGTGCACGCCACAGCGCCTGTCTACACCACAGCATCCGCGTGCAACGCAGCGCTGGTGTACACCACAATGCCTGCGCGCATAGGACAGGTAAAAGGAGCATGTACGTCAGGATCTGATGCGGACAACTAAACGCCACGCCAGGAAAGTTCTGATAATCGAATGCGACGTGTTTCCTTTTCCCCCTCCTCCTCCACCTCCTCCTCCTCCTCCTCCTCCTCCTCCTCTTCCTCCTCCTCGTCTTCCTTTTCCTCCTTCTTACCCCCTGTCGCGCGGCTTGGCGTTACAACGCACGTGCGCATCTCAGCGTGCACCGCAAAATGGTCGATTGAATCGGTCCACTCGGTTCTCGGACGGCCAGTTTGGCTGGAGCCTCCTGGACGCAAATGGGAGTTAGGGTGATGCGGGCGGACTCGGGGGGACTCGTAGATTCCAGCGGCGGTCCTTTGTCCATGAGGATTCGTTTTCCATTGTTTTCTCTGGAATCCACACGCGCTCCATTTTGTCACAAGGACTACTTCTGAAATTCTATACACGACAATGGTGTTGTGTTGCAAACGGCTGATGTGGTGCACACAGGCGCCGTGGCGTACACAGGCACTGCAATGCACGCAGGCATTGTGGTGTACACAGGTGTTGCGTTGCGCACGGCTGATGTGGTGTACGGAGGCGTTGTGGTGTACACAGGAGCCGCTGTGCCCGCAGGCACGGTGGCACAAACTGACGCTGTGTTGCACGCGGCGGCTGTGGTGTACATCGGCGGCGTGGTGTACACAGGCGCTGTGGTGCACGCGGGCACTGTGATGTACACAGGCGTTGTGGTGCATATCGCCGCCTACATGTTCGTGCCACCCGTCCTCCGTCATTCCTTACCATTCCCAAACGCCGCCGGCGCGAAACGTGACGTCATCGACCTCCTCCCCCCCCCCACATGATTGCCGTCATCGGCGCGGATTTAAAAATAGGCTCCAGCCGCGTCCGCGCGCACGAAGACGACGAGCGACGAGCGACGAACCACGAGCGACGACGACGAACGACGACGACGACGACGACGACGACGACGACGACGACGACGACGACGACGACGACGACGACGACGACGACGAACACGACGACGACGACGCCTGCGGACCAGACACCTATGCGGATTCCTACGCGGAGACCTACGCGGATCCCAATGCGCACGGAGGCAGTGCCCGGAGCGCACTGGGGGGGGGAGCGTTGCGTCATAGGGGGGGGGGGGGGGACCATGACGCCCGTCATGCCCCAAGTAGTAAAGAAATGGCTTCATGCAACCTGAGCCGGAAATGGCCCAGGATGGGGCAGCATCCACGGCTAGTCAACTGGCCGGCCGACTCGGCAGCCTATCCACAAGGTCATTGCTGACCTGGATCCGAAACTTGTCAAGTCCGATCCGGATCTTCTTCCCGCGCAGCGTCTCCCGAACCTGGGAGACCTCCGAGTTGCTCGCGAGATACAGCCTCGCCCGTCCAGGCGCCGTCCAGGGGTCCGAAGCTGAGGGCCACGTGCCCGCCTGCGTCGCACTGCCGACCCCAGCCTCGGACAGCGCGAGACCTGCGCGGGTAGCTAAGTGCCTCATGAGCTCCCGAAGGACGTGCTGCTCGTTCGCCCTGAGGTGCCCCTTGATTCCCACGTCCGTGATGGAGGTGATTGCCTCTGGCGACCCTTTTTTCCCCTTGGCGCGGCGGGTAGCGGTGAGCTCCGCGGGGGGCGCGGTGAAGACAGCGAAGCTGCGGCCTCCACGAGAGGGGCGCCAACGAAACTTCTTGGCGGCCGCGTCGGGGTCCTTCTGCGGAGCTCGTCGAGGGACGTTTTCCACGTAGCGGAAGAAGCGTCCGTGATGACGAGGACCTTGTCACTGGAGAGGAACACCGCCCCCGAGCAGAGGAGCCACAAGTCATTCATGGCGCTCGGGTGGAAAACCTCCAGGATGACCACGCCGCCGTCCGCATAGAGCTCGTGCGAGCCGAAAGTCGTCCCTCTGGGGAGCCTCCCCCGGGCGCTTCGCATGTGCAGCTCCTGGTCCAGCGGGGGCAGGCCCGCCCGAAAACGGACCTCCAATCGGCCCCTCGGTGACTCCTTGGAACGCCCCGGCCTGCGGTACGCCCGGCCGATCTGGGCCACACCGTGCAACCCCGCCTGCAGGATCCGGGTGTTCTCGAGGAGCATCTCCGAAAGGAAGTCCAAGAAGTAGGTCGGGAGTGCTTCGAACGTGGCCAAGGGCGCCTCGGGGGAGACGATCTTGGGGTGCTTCCGCACCATGCCGGCTGATATTGTAAATACCGCCAGTCCTCGGAGTTCATGGCGCGGGCCCGACGTTCCAGGGGGTGATGTGCTCGAGCGGGCATGGGTGGATCTCGGTGTTCTTGATCAGCGGCGCCCACTGCTCTCCGAGGAGGTCGTGCCACCAGAGGTCGCGAATAGCCTCCAAGGAGTCGCCACCTGGGAAAAAATCCATGGGGGAGACAAGCCGGACATAGCCGGCTGCCCCAAGATCCGGTGATCGACGCAGGAAGGTCGAGTGGAGTCTGCCCAACGCGGGAGGGTCCGTCGGGGCCCAAAGAGTGAAGCCTCTTCCCTGCACCAAGTCCCAAAATGATCCGTCCCCTTTTCCGACGTCTCTGCCACCGATCGCGCGGTCTCCACCAGGCGTGGCGAAGATGTTGGACCACTGCGTGAGGAGGATGTCTGACTAGTGAAGGGCGGTCCTGCAGAGGAGGTCGAGCGCCTGCGTGCCTAGCTCCTGCCACAACGGCAACTTCGATGCGCGCAGCTTCTTCCGCTCGGCCTTCCAGGAGTCAATCGAGAGGATGCATTGCTCGGCCGCCTGGGTGATCGCCGCGATCTCGTTCCTGGCCTCCTGCTTGTCCCTGGTGCTCCAAATAGCGGTGTCGATGGTGGACCCGATGAGCTTGGCAAACGGGACACGGGACTCCAAGGTGCCGAGCTCTAGGTCTGGGCCCTCCAGCGGCGAAAGGCCCAGCTTATGCCAGTCACAAGACGAATTGGGGGAGTATCCCCATTGCTTGAAGTACCGCCTGAAAATCGTTCCGCGTCTTCATCTCCGATGGCACGACGGGCAAGTTGCCGAGGGCCGCTCTCGCGTGGATAATCTCGAAGTGCGTCATGACCTGATGCTCGATGAGCTCTGTGAATACGGTGCGCGCTGCTGGGAAGGCCGCAGGTGGAGCAGCTCGATGGACTGCGCCCCCCGCGTCGCCAGCATCGTCGACGTCGATGTCGGAGTCCACGATGTTAAGGCCAGCGGTGGACTGCGTCAAGCCGGTGTTGCTGGCAGCTGGGTCGGCGACTCCCGCCAAGCCCGGCGGGACCGCCGCGGCCATCGCCGCGTGCGCCGCGCAGACCTGGTCGCCCGGCATGGCGGGGCCGTCTACGCCGCTGGCGGCGAAGATCCGGCAGCGCATCGCCATCGGAGGGTGGGGATGCGGAGATGGGCAAAAGGAAGGCAATAGGATCTTTGTAGGAGTGTGCGATAAAACGAGCGCGCTCCAGCCAGGCCTTGAGCCAACGAAGGTGCCCGAAAGTGTCCAAGAATGTATCCAGTGTGCTCGCAAACGTTCGCCAACGGTTGCAAAGTGCTTCGAAAGTGCCCAACGATGCCTGGAAATGCCTCCAAGGTGCCCGCCAGCGTTCGCAAAGCGCTTCCACAGCCTCTCCAGAATGCTCTGGGCCTATTGTCCAACAAGTGATCCCAGAAAGGACCCAAAGTGCCCAAACGTGCCTCCGAACTGCTTGCAAACGTGCGAAAACGTTCACAAGTGCTTCAAAAGCTGACGAAAATTGCTGGAGAGCGCTTCCATTATGATTAACATTCGCAAAGCGCGTCCAAAGCCCCACCAGACTGCAGCTGGGTTCTTTCCCAGCAGACGTGTTCGAAAGTCACCAAAATTGCCCCCGACGTGTTTGTAAACGTTCGCAAACGTTCGCAAAGAGCCACCAACTTGCCTGCGGGAACTAGCGGAGCGCAGATAGCCCTGCGAGGTCTTGCTCATGCTCGGCAGGCCCTGCCATGTCCTGCATTCTTCGAAGAAGGCGCAAGCGACCGCGCAAGCGCGGGCTTCCATGTTCAACGTTGCATTCTCCCCAACGAACATTCCACATAGACGGTTCGCTGGCGAGGCACCGAGCAAGAAAACCCACGCATACTCAGGTGTTCCTACTCAGACATCGAGTCAGACTCACTCATCTCCAGACGCATGCATGAACTGACGCATACGCACTTAAACATTGCTGGCATGTGCTGCCATGTCGTACACCATGTGCTGTGTCCTGCCATTTGCCTCCGCCTGGGACGACCACTTGAATAAAAAAGCCTCCTACGTGTTGCTATCTAAAGAAGGGAGAAGGGAGGAGGGAGGAGGAAGACAAGGAGGAGAAAAAGGGGGACGCGGAGGAGAAGGAAGGGGTCGGCCAGGAAACGAGTGAATGGAGCTTAACGCAAGTAGGGAACAGCACATACGAAGCGGGGCCTCAGCGGAAGGTTAGAATTTTCCGCGAGACGGCACCGCTATTCCCAGGGGGCAAGTGGTGGCACTTACATCCCAAAAGAGAAAGAGGAGGAGGAAGAGGAGAAAGGTGAACGAGGAGGAGCAGGAAAAAGAGGAGGAGGAGGGCAAAACACAAGAAGTAGGACAGTTTGGCCGTAGCCTGGCCTTTGCGCGGCCGCGCCCGTCCAAGCGACTTGCAGAAAGAATCTGCCGACACCCCCGCTTGCCAGGCGTGGGAAGACTGCCGGTCCTCCTCCGCCCTGTTCCCCTCGGCGTGGGAAGACTGCGGGTCCTCCTCCGCCCTGTTCCCCTCCCCTAACGTTTAGGCAGGGATATCCACCGCCCGCGGAACCGATCTTCCAAGACCCCATGGGGAGGGTGGACGTGGATATGTTTGGCCCCAGAGGGGGCTCGAGCATGTCCGTATCCACAACCTCGAGGTCCAGGAAAATCGGCCCCCGTGCGGTGGACCTGTGTGAGTCCCAGCCCCGGATGGCAGTCCCAAGCGCCGTTGGAAAGGGGGGAACGGGCGGGCGCGAGCTCCCCAACGCTCCCTCGGCGTCCAGAGTGGCCCCAGGGGGCGGCGGGTGGACTGCGCAGGGCCCGCCGCGCCGGCAGGCCGACCTGGGCGCTGGAGACTTGTGGCAAGCTCCAGGAGCCCCGGCTGATGAGGGGCGGTGCTGGGGGGTGCAGCAGCGGAATCGGCCGTAGATTGCAGGTGGATCGGCGATATGCGCGCGGATAGCGAATCCGCATGCTCCTGGGCGGGGTATGCTAGTGGGCCCCCACCGGCGATGAGTGGGCCATCAGGAGTCGATGCATCACCCCCTAAGGCGGATAGTCGCCATGTCTGCAGTGAGCTGCTGTCCACGCCGGGCTATTCGCCAGCGTCAGGCTATTCGCCAGCGTTGCAGTGCGGGGCGCCGCGGCTCTTATTTGGACTCCAGGACGGGCCTCACAAAGAAACGCGGGCCAGGCAAGGGGCAGACACGGGCAAGGGGGCGAGGAACTGGGGAGCGAGAAGGGGAGGAGGAGAGGGAAGGAGGACGACGAGAAAGGACAGACCGGGCCGACAGACGGACCGACGCCCCTGAGCCTGCCTCCCCGTAACAACGATAACCCCGGCCTGCATCCCCCCCCACACTGGCATGTCTTGGAGAGCCGAAGAAGTGCGCAGCCCGCCGGCCTCGGCCGGAAGGATGGAGCCGCCCCCGTTCTGCTTCCGCCACTGTTCCGCCGAGGGAGAGGTGGCAGCCTCCCGATCCCTCGGACCCCCCTTGCCCTCGAACGTGCTCCGCCAGCGGTTGTGGGCCGACGCGGGCTCTCCCCGGCAGACGGGGGAAAGCGTGCGAGGCTCCTTGCGTGGACTCGGGGGTCGGCGCCTGCGTCCTGCATGCCACATGGACTGCGGCGTCGGGGCCGACCGTCTTCGGAGTCTCCGGTGGGGCCACGGACGGTCTGCCAGCGACTCAGCGACTCATCATCATGTATCAGAATCGTCGTCGCCATCGCCATCAACCCCGTTGTCACCAGCATCATCATCGTCATCATCGCACCCACCATAAATCACACCACCATCAACTTCTCGTTACCCAACACAGTCAGCAACGTCCTCGTTATGACCATAGCAGCAATAGCAGTTCAGCATTGGCATCAACACCATCAGCAACAACGTCATCGCCACCATCGCCAACATGAACAACATTGTCAGTCCCCCCTTTTCTGCACATGACTATCCTCCTCCGCATCCGCATCCGCTTTCCCCTCTGCATGCGATTCACCCGACTCCCCCTGCGCGCGCAAAGCACCCCCCCCCTGAGACAGCGTGAGGGCGCCGAGAAAGAGCAGCAGGTAGTAGCAAAAGCAGGAAGAGCAAGAGCAGGGGGGCGCAGGACGAGGGGAACGGGAGAAGGGAAAAGGAGGGAGGAGGAGGAGGAGGAGGAGGAGGAGGAGGAGGAGGAGGAGGAAGCGGAGGAGGAGGAGGAGGTGACACCAGCCGTCGTGGCGGTCGACATCACCTCTCAGAGGAACGGGGAGGTGGCGAGGCTGTGCGGTGGAGCGGCTCGCGGCGGTCGGCCCCGGATGGTCTCGGGCTGCTGCTGCGCGAGGCCGAGGCCCCCGGCGGCTCGCACGAAGGAGCGCTGGCCACGGGGAGGCCGAGCAGGACTCCGCCAGGGCTTCGCGGGGCGGTGGCTCGACCGATGGAATACCCTGGCGGGGGGAGGGCGCCACCCAGGGGACCGACCGCGCGCGTGGGAGGCGGCTTCCACGTGGAGCGCGACACGAGGGACTCGGCCTCGCTCGCTGCTGCGTGCTTGGGGGCTTGGAAGCCGCACGCGTGCAGGGGGGCAATTCTCGAGGGCCCCCCCCCCCGCACAGTCGGACACGGCCACGAGACCGTGGGTCAAGAACACGCGCCCCATCGCCGACGGCCCAGGGCCCCGTGGAGATACAGCAGAGGTCCTTCCACAAGAAACCTTCCACAAGAAATCAAACCCTGAGACCCCAGGACGTCCATTGATTCTTGGTACGGGAACGTCACGCTTTCTATAGCAAAACCATTGAAACCCAAGAAGCCCAGTGCACCCAGGCTGGAGGCAAGCAGGGTGTTTCCTGGCTTGGGCCTCCACTGTGCACGAAACGGGGAGCGTTCCAAGGCGGACTGCCTCCACGCGAGGAGCACAGGGGCGCTCCTCCGAGACTAAGGTTTGCTCTGAACTCTCGTGCCAGCTGTAAACAGGGCTGTCCACGGCGACAACGCAGCCGAAAACCGACCGAACCGACAACGAAACCGAAATCAACCAACACCGAATGTACGGGAAACGGCTGAAAGAAGGAAGCCACGACGCGGCAACGACGCCACAGCCAGGACGCAACCGAAACGACCGAACACAACCGACCGTGACACAGCCAACCGGACCGTACCGTGGAGCCGCGTGCAATGCCTAGGCGCACTCGCTTGCCAAACTCGTACCCCGAGCACACCGCCGTAATTCGTCTGGTCTGTGCGGATGGTGTTCCTCAAAGCGGATCGATCCCCTCGCCCTCCCACGCAGGCACCCCACATTGGAGCGGAAGTCCTCCGCAAGCTTGTTCAGGGGCTCATGCCTGGTGTAGTGGGCGGTGCACTTGCGTCGAAAAGCTCCGCGGAACATCGTGGAGCTGGCGGTCTGCGGGTGATCGACCTCTGATGCCAGAGCCAGTTGTCGTGGTGCTCCAGAAAAGGGGGGAGGAGGAGGAGAATGGGGAAGGGATGGAGAAAAGGGAGAGGGCGAGGGAGGAGGAGCATGTGCATTTTCACTCCCCTCTGGCGCCGCTGTCCACACAATCCAGCACATCCATGGAACGCGGCGTTGGCTGTACTTGCAGGGTTCCCCCTTCAAAATCTGCCTGGGCCTCTGAGAACGCTCATTTGAAGCACTGACAGTAATTCGAAAAACTCGCGGACCCCGAGCGGACAGGAAGGAAGTAGTGGTAGCAGGAATGCGAGGCATGGGAACTGAGTGGGAGCAACGTCAAGAATGACCATGGCGCAAACGATTCATGGCGACGAGAAGGAAGGGTTCGACGTCCTCGCATCCACCCCGCCCCATCCCGCGCACACACAGGCACACACACACATTGTATTTCCCTCTAGCGTGGCGATGGCAGCATTCACCGATAACACAGCTATGGGTCTCGTTGGCAACGAGTTGTCTACCCTGTGCGGGGTGGAAACGCGCACTAAACTGGCAATCGCGGGAAGAGCCACGCCAAGGCGAGGCCGGCGAGCAGCCTAGATAGGTGCGTGCAGGAAAAAGAGAGAGGGGGGGCGGAGGTGAAGCAGGCCGAGCCCAAAATGTGACAGCAACGCACGGACACACACACACACACACACACACACACGCACACACGCACACACGCACACACACACACACGCACACACACACACACGCACACACACACACACTTATGATTGTTTCCCTCCGGTGGCGATGTGACATCACAGTCGCGGTCAATACCAAGGCGGGCAGCGTCGTAGTGAATTGCCAACCTGCGTTGAGGACGGCGCTCTCTCGCACACACACACACACACACACTGTTTGTCAGCGGCGAGGCGGCGAACTCCGCTCCAACGAGGAGACACACACAATAATCCTTGCTTCACGGAACATTGGTGCATTGAGCAGATTACCAACGATCGTGTGACGATGGGGGGCAGCCGACAGGCGGCTGCAAGTGCAGCTAAAAAGGGTGCACCACAGGAGCAGGCACGTGCAGTCCGCGGGCGGCCCGATTTAAGCGTGGCACGCTGCGGCGCGGGGAGAGAAGACAGCGCAGGTGACCGACAGCAGAAGGGAGCAAGGAGGGGGCGACGCCTGGGTGACAGGGCAAGCCCTGGGCCAGGAGAGGAAAGAAGGGGGGGCAGCAGTGCCGACCCGACGACCGAGGCACACACACACACACGCACACACACGCACACACACACACACACACACACACACACACACACACACGCACACGCACACACGCACACGAACGCACGCGCACACACACACACACACACACACACACACACACACACACACACACACACGCACGCACGCACGCACGCACGCACGCACACACGCACACACGCACACACGCACACACGCACACACGCACACACGCACACACGCACACACACACACACACACACACACACACGTACACACGCACACACGCACACACACACACACACACACACATACCGCGCGCGCGCTTTTGTTACTCGTCCAACGCGTCGCTGAATCCACACAGTTGAGGCGACGCAAGGGGCTGCAAGTGCCTCAAACTGACCTCCTGGTGGGGAGGCGTGGGATAAAAGGCGCAAAACACAAATAACTCGGCCCTCGGACCACGAGGGCTACAGTAACACAGCCAAAGAGACGTCTCGTGTTGCGTGTCGCTCATCGAGCTCTCCAGCGAAGCTGGGGGAGGACTGGATTCATCCCAGGGTGGCCCTGGTGCACACCCAGAGGGCGAGGCGGAGGAGGAGGAGGAGGAGGAGGACCCCCCCATTCTCTGAACCCCTGGAGGTCCACAGTGTGATGGTCCACGACGCGAGATTCCAGCCAAGGATTGCAGCGCAGGCTGGCCCAGAGGATGCGCTTCGACATCGGCCCTTGGAGCGTCAGGGGGTCTCCTCCTCCTGCTCCAACTGTTCCTCCAGCCCTCTTCCTAATCGCTGGTGTCCTCCTGCTGGTGCAATACCTGCCAGGCGCCGCCGCACCTCCAGACGCGTCGGCAAGGCGGGCATGGCGCTTCGCCTGAAGATCCCTACCGTCTGGACTTTCCAACAGCTACACGGATGGAGCGCAGGCCGTTTTCAAAATGCGACGATCGCATGAGCACCACAACAAAGTCGCACTAAAAACTTGCAGCCAGAACACTGGCGGAGGGCGGGTAGTTTTCAAAATTGTGGTTCCCAGCACATTCGCAGTGAAAGCTTGCAAGAAGTACAAGGACGAGTGTGAATCTGTGCTCAATCTACACATGTTAACGTAGCGCCGCAAGCGCTCGTCTGTACAAGCTTGCAACGGCTACACGGCTGGAGGGCGACACCTACTCAAAATTGGGCTCTCGCTGGAGACAGTACCCAATCTCGACACTGACGAAGGGCGGCGCCTTCCCAAAATGAGGGGGGCCCTCGATAATTAGGTAGATCCTGCAACCTATAAGCTAAAGCATCCCTAGACATTCTGATCCGCAGTGCTAAAGTGTGCAGCGGTTGCTCGGATGGCGAGCGGATGCGTTCAGGCGGACGCTCGCGAACAGGCATCGGACCTTTGCGCTCGTGCACCCAGCAATCCTACGCTGTGGTTGTAAAGGCGACGCAGGGCAGCTCTTTTTCAGAATGGGGCTCTCGCCTGGACTGCTGGCCTCGGACGCTCGTCTTTCACGAGAGGGGGTTTTCGCAATGGGGAAGGAATGTATGTATCTATACCAGTACATACACATGTACATTACAGGTACGTGTGTATGTGTATGTATAGATGCGTTTGTAGCAAGCTTGGCGCCAAGGGCAAGCTAGGTTCGCTCGAGCCATATCCCGTCCCACCCATCCCTTCCCGTTGCGATGTTTCTCTCTATCTCTATCGTCGGATATGGAACTCCAAGGAGGACCCCATCGTAGGAGAGGGAGGGAGAGAAGCGCAGAAGGCAATGGAACAGGGGTGGACAGCAGACGAGGGAATACCGTCACTCGGTCGCCAACCCGCGCGCGTCGACGGCAGCAGCAGCAGAAGCAGCACTGGCAGCACCGCACTAGCAGCAGCTGCTAGCAACAGCAGGAGCCACAGCATTGGCAACGGCCCCGAGCATCGTGCGCTCGCTCCGCCCGCGCCTCGACGCTCCTATTACGGGAAGAACACAAAGAAACAACAAAATATGCAGAAGAAGAACCGAAGACGAAGAAGAATACTGAGAAGGAGGAAAGGAAGAAACGAATACGATTAAAAACAGCAAGGTTGGACGATGCATTAAACATACACTATGCGAAGTAGGCCCTGATGTCTTTGGGCCTGTGCTTGACTCCGCGCGCCAGGGGCGGCGCCAGAGGCGCCGCCCGAGGGGGGCAGCGCCGACCCGAGAAATCCGCGCGGGCCTCCAAAAAGTCAAGTCGTCCTCTTGCCCTTCGGGCTAGCAGCGGCACCCCGAGCATCGAGCGCTCGCTCCGTCCTCGCTTCGTCTCCTCCTGCGCCCTCGACGCCCGACTGCTCGCCACCGAGGGGGGGGGGAGGGGGCGGGAGAGGCGCAACGATCGAGCGGAGGAGGGCTGAGCCCGCCAGGGCGCCCGCCCGCAGCCCCCAATGGGGAGGCGGCGCGCGCGCCCGCGTGCCCGCTCGGCCCGTCGCCGCGAAGCCCCAGGGGGGGGGAGCGCGTGCAGGCGCGGCGCGTGGCCCGCCCTGCTCGGAGGCAGCTCCCGGGAGGTCTCGTCGTGGGAGCGACCGGGGGCCACCACGCCCGATTGGATTGAGGGGCTGCTGCGGCCGGGAGCTTTCGCTGAGCGTGTCGCGGCGGCGGCCCTGGCCACACGCCGTGCCCTGCAAGCGGATAGCGTGTCGCTCCGCTCCGCGGGGCGGGGGGGCTCGGAAAGGCTCGGGCTCGGAGCGTCGACGCTTGGCAATGGGGAATTTGTTACATAGAGTCTTGCTCCTGAGGGTGGCGGGCGAGAACCGACGGAATGACATGCTAAGCCAAAGTTCCTGACCGTGAATGAGCCGGTTGAAAGTGGATTCAGCACAGGAGTACAACAGACACATACGATGAGAAGTCTTGGGATAAGAAATCCTGGGGCGCACTATCCGTCGGTCTTGGAAGGTCCTGCGGTGCCCAAGAGCTTCTGTTGGCCCCCCACAGCCAACGGGGGATAAGAAACTTCCGTGGTGCACCTGCTGGCAGGCCGAATTCTTACTTGATGTGCCTATTGTACGTCCGACTGAGGGACTACTTAGCAGATCTAAGCTGGGTGAAGCCCAATACTAGGCCAGAACAAGCCGAACTCAGCAATACTCAACGGGTCAGGGCCGTGTTAGGACGGCTTCCCACCACAGATCTACCACCAGCACAGGGGATGGAGTTGACCTCAAAAGAGTTGCAATCGTTCTAGCTCTGGGAGCCCTGGAACCCAAAATGTGGACTTCGGCAAGTATTCTGCGGATCTTCCGCCGGCGGGGACGCCAGGCAGCTAGTGCAGAGGGAAGCAGGGTCACCCAAATCAGCGCAAATCTGGGCCAGCCCAAGGCCAAGTCGCGAAGTGGCTCGAAAGCTGGGGCCCGCGGAGGGCGGGGGGGGTGGGCGGGCCCAGCATGGCTCCCACACCTGGGCTAGCCAGAGGGGATCGGAGGGGACTGGCTGACCCCTGTTAGCGGTAACCCCCGTTACAGTCAACGGGTAAAATAAGGATGGACGAAAAGGATGCAAGGGCCTTGGAAGGCCATGCCGACACTTGTCGAGTTCGGTACGGCCAGCGAAACTGGCCAAGAATGGGCCAAAGGGAAAGGATGCAAGGGAAACCTTGGAAAGTCGCCTCGACTGCACCTGCGCCCCGAGCACTCGTCGGCGGCTCAAAGATGGGGCTCTGAGTGAGGGGGCCCCACGGGCGAAGGCCATCAAACAGTGAAGCCTCAGCCTGGGATCCCCTCCTGCTCCCGGGGGCCCCATCCCTCGGGGCACCGTGTCCGGCGGAGCCGACGGTGCCTATCCTGCCTCCGCGGGCCGTCGCGGGCCTTGCCGCCGGCCCTTCCGCCTGCGGGCGAGGCGTGGGCCGCTCGGGTCCTCTCGAGTCGGCGGGCTTCCCCGCTCTGGGAAGCGCCCCACGCGGGAGGTCAAGCCCAGGGGTGTGCTGGTCGGGCCGTTCTCGGGCGGGCGTTTTCGCCGGCTCCTGGGGAACTTCCAGCCTCGGGATATCGTTCAGCAGCTGCGCCTCGGGGTGTGCTGGTCGGACGTTCTCGGGTGGGCGTTCTCGTCGGCTCCTGGCAACTTCCAGCCTCGGGATGTCGTTCAGCAGCTGCGCCTCGTCGAGAGCGTCCAGGGGGCTCGAATCGTGCCCGAACGGCCGCCGAACGGCCAGAGGCACGGCACGAAAACCACGGGGGACCTCCTCGCACTTCGTGGCACAAGCCACGGCGGCGTTCCTGCTGCCCTGTTCGGCATCGGGGCCCTCCCTGGGCCTCTCGACCGTCCAGGACTGCTCAGGATGGAACGCTGGTCCTGGAGAGCAGGGCTCGAGCCAAACAGGGCTCTCCGTTGCTTCGTCCTGCTTTCGTTCTCGTTCGCCCCGTCTTCGTTCTGCCTCTGCTGCACAGCGAGCTCAGAGCGAAAGCGGCCCACGAGCTCGCCAGAGCACCGTGCTTTGCTCGAGCCCCGACTCGAGAGAGAGAGAGGGTCGAGGCCCCGAGGGGGGGGGGGGGGGGCACGCTGCGGAACACGGAACAGGGCACGACGTCGGAGGGCTCGGGGCGCGGCCTCTGCCCCTCTGATGGGGGGCCCAGGGACACACACAGAGGGAGAAACACACCCTTCTCCTCCTCCTCCTCCTCCTCCTCCTCCTCCTCCTCCTCCTCCTCCTCCTCCTCCTCCTCCTCCTCCTCCACATCAGGACCTCTTGTCGCATGTGTCTCCTGTGCCCTCACCCGACGCCGCCAGAAGGCCGCATGCCTGACCAGGCCCGTGGAGGAGCTGGGCGGCGCTCCCCTGCCGGCGCTGCAGCCCGGGGCGCGTGCGCGGCCTCTGCTTGGCGGCGCGCACCAGGGGGTGGGGGGAGGAGGGAAGGCTTCTCAGAAGGAGGCTGCCTCTTCGAAGGCGCCAGCGCTACATCTACGGAGAAGACCCGCGCCTTCGAAGAAGCAGGGGTGCTTCTAGGAAGCCTTCTCAACTCCCCCTGCCCCCCTCTGCGCGTGGCTGGTCTGCGCGCCCAGGCATGCTCGCGACGCAAAGATGGTCAGGCCGGGCGGGGGGATCGCCGTTGTCGGGCTCTGGGGGCCCGCACCGGGCCCGGGGGCCGTCAAAGAACGACTCAACATGAAGAGCCGGTCCCAAGAACAGGGTCAAGGACTTATGGGGGCCCTGTGCTGAAAAGTCAAGACATCGCATGTCTGGGCAGGGGGGCCAACAGATGGCGCTGCCAAGCTGATACGTTGCGGCGAACTGAGGTCTCATCGAGGGAGCTCGCATGCTGAGCCGCGGCTGCCCTAACACTGCCGCCCCCCACCCTCGAGCTTCGCGGCGACAGCTGTTTCGGTGCCATTCGACTCTAGCCGCAAGTGGCCGAAGAAACGCGTGGCAAGCTCAGTGACAGTCTCTGCCCCCGCTCACTGCCGGTGATGGAAACAAGACCCTGCCGTCGTCCCCATCCTCCTCCTCCTCCTCCTCCTCCTCCTCCTCCTTCTCCTCCTCCTCCTCCTTCTCCTCCTTCTCCTCCATCATCATCATCATCATCAGCAGCAGCATCATCATCATCATCATCATCATCATCATCATCATCATCATCATCATCATCAGCAGCAGCAGCAGCAGCAGCAGCATCATCAGCATCATCATCAGCATCATCAGCATCATCATCATCATCGTCATCATCATCATCATCATCATCATCATCATCATCATCATCATCAGCATCATCATCATCATCATTATTGTCATCATCATCATCATCAGCATCATCATCATCATCATCATCATCATCACCACTTCCATCATCATCATCATCATCATCATCATCATCATCATCATCATCATCATCATCATCATCATCATCATCATCTCATCATCATCATCATCAGCAGCAGCATCAGCATCAGCATCAGCATCATCATCATCATCATCGTCGTTGCCATCACCATCAACAACATCATCAGCATCATCAGCATCATCATCGTCAGCATCATCATCATCATCAGCGTCATCAGCATCATCGTCATCATCATCATCATCATCACCATCATCTCATCATCATCATCATCATCATCATCATCAGCAGCAGCATCAGCATCAGCATCAGCATCATCATCATCGTCGTTGCCATCACCATCAACAACATCATCAGCATCATCAGAATCATCATCGTCAGCATCATCATCATCATCAGCAGCAGCAGCAGCATCGTCATCATCAGCGTCATCAGCATCATCGGCATCGTCATCATCATCATCATCATCATCAGCAGCAGCAGCAGCAGCATCATCACCATCGTCATCATCATCGTCAGCATCATCATCATCATCATCAGCAGCAGCAGCAGCATCATCATCATCATCATCATCATCATCATCATCATCATCATCATCATCATCATCATCATCATCATCATCATCATCGGTCTCCTCGTTCTCCTCCTCCGTCCCTTCCTCCTCATAATCATCCTTGTCCTCCTTGAGAGCCGATAGTGGGACAAGTCGCGAGTGGGACTGGAGCGCGTTCCCACCTGGCCAACAGGAGGCGCCCGCGCGCGAGAACGCCTCCGACGACCTGGCGAGGGACAACAGAAGCGCGGGCCGCGCACGGGCGAGAGCGGAACCTCTGGAAAGCCTGGCGCGGCGTCGTGGCGAGAGCCAACTTTACCAGCCTCGAACTGATCCCTATCCCTAAGATTGACACGCCAAAAGGCGATGACAATCTTAGGGATCCGCCCTCAAAAAATAAGGGAATCCCTGAGATCGGCATCGTGACGAGGAGATGCCCAGCATAGGGAGAGGGATATGCCCCAGGCTGGTAACAGCTGGAAGCCCTCGGGCGGCCGAGCGCCCGGTGAGGACAGCAGCTCGCCCGCTCTCGCGCGGCCCCGCGGCTGCCGCCGTGCGCTCCGGCCAGAGCGAAGCACGCGCGGCGCCCGAGCGCGAGCGCCACCTCTCCAGGCGGAGCACGCTGCGCGAGCCCAGGCAGGGGGCGACGAGTCGCCCGGCGCCCGCGCGGACCCGCCCCAGGCGGCGTGGCGAGTGGAAAATACGCAGAAGGCATCTATACACCACCACCGTGCCAGGCCAGGGCCATCCTGGGCCCTGGGATGGTGTATACGCCCTCCTGGCCGAGCCAGGAGGGTCTATACACCATCCTGGGGCCCAGGATGGCCCTGGCCTGGCACGGTGGAGATGCCTTCGTCGGAGAAAAGGTGCACCGTGACGAGGTGGAAGCGCCTCGCTCCGCCGAAATCGGCGCGAGGCCGACGCGAGAGCAGCACTTCCGTCCGCGAGCGACCCCGCGGTCGAGGACTTGGCGAGTGGAAGCTATGCGCCGTGCCGACGCGGGAACTCAGTTCTCAGAAAAGAATGAGCTCGGCGCCGAAGCGAAAGCGATTTCGCCCTGCCGCGCGGGATGCGCACCTCGTCCCGCTCATGCCACGAATTTGGCAACGCCGACACCCAAACGTCCACGCTGAACAGAAAAATCTAGATTTTGCATTGTTTCTGTAACATGGAACGTCCCGGATTGCATCGCTGTCGGCAGGCTAGTCGGCAAAGTGGGAGCATGCGCGAATAAGGAAAACTGATAGAATGATCCCGGGCAGAGGAGGGAGGATGTGGACGAAGGTGGAGGGGAATGAGGAGGCGGACGTGGAAGAGATGGAGGAGGAGAAGGAGGAGGAGGAGGAACGACACTGGCCAGCAGGAAGGGCGGACAAGGGAAGGACAAGAAGATCGAGAAGACGACAGCAGGAAAGAAAAGAGAGAAAAGTCCGCTGACCCTCAAGGGGACTGTCCCACGAGCGCGAAGCCGCAGACTACAGCCGCCCGAGTACGTCCAAGACCTTTTGGTCCCGGCGTGCCAACTGCTGCAGGCGGGCCGTCGCCATCCCCAGCAATCGGTTTCGGGTGACACGCCAAAGCCGGATGTCGTGACACATTTTACTCACGACGTCAAAAAACAGGGCAATCGAGACGAGTGCCTCAACAGGCATGGGGAACAATCGCCAAATACAAAGCCAATCAACGCCGTCCCCCAGGACAAAACCGTTGGGGAGGTGAGGAAAAGCAAGCACAAGCTCGTCAAATATGGGGCATGCGACACCCGACACGCTACACACGAGTCGGGTGTCCCGATCCGCCCGCTCGGACACCAGTAGTTCGTGAGCGTCCGCAGGAAAAGAGAGAGAGAGAGAGAGCAAAGAGTAAGGAACGGTCGGACCTGGCAGAAGATGTTGCTGATGTTGTCCGCGGCTTCTACCGTGAGCGGCACGCTGCCACTGAAACGCCGCGCCCGCCTCCTTAAGACCTCCAGGAAAAGGTCAGGGGCCAGAGATGCGAGGTATCGCTCAACATTGTGCTGCAAATTGCGGTTGTCGGAAGGAAGAGCAGGGAGGGCGCTGAGGCTGGTGAGATTGTCAACCATGCTCGGGAAGAGGGATTGCCTCCAGAGGGGATGGATCCTCCACGCTAGCACGCATGCACGACCATCTTCAAAGTTAGTAAACAAAAAACACGTTGTCCTGAAATGCCTTGGAAAGACTGGTGGCCCGATACATAGCAGCCCGACCTGCATGCTCGAGCGTCCAGGCTTGGAGGGAGAAGCCGAGGGAGCGGAGAGTTCAGAGGAGGGACGAAGGCATGGCGTTCTGGGGTGCGCACAAGGCGCATTGCAGCGCCTCGCGCTCGGTGCGAAGCTCCACAGCTGTGACAGGCCATAACTGAGAACATAAAGTAAAACAGACAAGGCCATCATGATATAATGGCTGAGAGTATTCTGAAGCCCAAGGCCGAATGCGCGCAACTGTTGGGCACGGGCTTGAAACTTCGCCCGTGGGTCCCGCCACGGTTCGGACTGGCACCCGTACCCTAGGACCACCCCGGGGTACCGCCCATGAGAGGTAATCACAACGGGCAAATCAGAATACCCGTGCAGCGCCATCTCTCGACGGAAAGCTTCTGGGGAGAAACCGCCGAGAAGAATTACGGCGGTCTTTCCTTCCTAAGTGCGAGGCCGAGACCGAAGAGTCAGGAGGAGGAGGAGGAGGAGGAGGAAGAGGAGGAGGGAGTGGCTTCTGTGAGCACTCCTCGGGGGTGGGCGCTTGTCTCGCGGCCTCCGTAGTCGGGGGAAGGGGGAAGGGCGGGAAACGAGGAGGAGGACGAGCACTCTCTCGCCCCGTGGTCAGGTCGCATCCGTCTCACGCCTTCTCGAATATTCCTCCACAAGGTTATCAAACTCTCTCCGAGCCATGACCTGCCGCCTCCCTGCCGAAAAGCAGACACGATTTCTACAAGACCCAAAGGAGGAGGCGAGGAGGTGCCAGAGGCACTGCCTGCCCTGCCCCTCGAACGGCGGGGGCGCGAACGCCGCGAGATGGCAAGGCCCGAGCTTGCAGGGGCGCGACAGTGCCCTACCTCCCACCCCCTCGAGCCACAGGAGGCTCTGCCCCCCCGACTTGGCGGCACGCAAAGGGGGGGAGCGGGAGGGGATGAGGCCTGTTAGAAGCGGGGGTGCTTCTGAGAAGGCTTCCCTCCCCATCCCTGGCGCGTGGCCGACCGACGGCTCTCCTGGGCACCGCCTGGGGCGGCGCGGGACCAGGGGGTCACGCCCAGGCTCGGACCTGCCCGTAACCGATTTTCGTCAGACTGCTGAGGCCCGCTGGGCCTACCTGCCGCCTCCCTCCTCCCCGCTGCTCCGCCCCACCTCCCCCACCCTCTCAACCCCCTCCCCCCTCCACCCTCCACCCTCCGACCTCCCTCCTCCACCCTCCCCTCCTCTCCTCCCCCCGCCCCCCCATCCCTCCTGCACCTCCCCGCCACTCTCTCCACCCCCTCCCCACCACCTTCCACAACCACAACCACAGCCACAACCCCCCTCCACTCCCTCTTCCCTCCTCTACCGCGCCCTCGCCAAGAGCGCAGCCGACAGGAGGCCCGGCGCCACCGCAGACGCCGTGGGCGTCGCGCGGCGGCACCGCCGACGGCACCTCACAGCGCGATGCCCAGGCGCAGGCGTGGTTCCCCTTGGCCGGCGGTGACGACGGCCGACAGCCCGAGGACCTCGCGAGGCGGTGGAGGACGAGGAGGAGATGAAGGCGGAGGAGGATGAGGAGGAGAAGGAGGATGAGGAGGAGGAGGAGGAGGAGGAGGAGGAGGAGGACGAGAAGCAGGAGGAGGAGGAGGAGAAGCAGGAGGAGAAGCAGGAGGAGGAGCAGGAGGAAGAGGAGGAGGAGGAGGAGGAGGAGGAGGAGGAGGAGCGACCGTAGCTGAGGGGCGCGAGTCCGTCGAAGACGAGCCAACGCCAAGAGGAGGAGGAGGAGGAGGAGGAGGAGGAGGAGGAGGAGGAGGAGGAGGAGGAGGAGAAGAAGAAGAAGGAGGAGGAATGAAGGAGGAAGAGGATGGGGGAGGGGATGGGATGGTGGAGGGGCCGGACGGAGGGGAAACGGGACGTGGGACAGAGGCGGCGAACAAGCTAGGTGCGCTCGCGCCATATCTGACATCCGATCCCTCCCTCCCATCCCTTCCAATTGCGTTGGTTTGTTCCCAAACTTCCCGTGGTGTTGGGTCCTCGTTTTGATAAGACAGCGCCACGCGTCTCCTATCCTCTCCTCTCCTCCGTCCTCCTCCCTCCTCCCATCCCTGCCTCTGCTCTCCGCACTCAGCACAGCGCACCGCGGCCCCATAAGGAGCTCCACCGAAGCCCCCAGTGACTGTACCCACATGCGTCCCGCGCCTCCCAATACGGCACTTCGTGGCCCCATGAGGAGCTCCACCACAGGCCCCAGGGACTGTGCCCACATGCGTCCCGTGCCACCAGGAACGCGCTTCGTGGCCCCATAAGGAGCTCCACCGAAGGTCCCAAGGACTGTGCCCACATGCGTCCCGCGCGACCCAGTACGGCACTTCGCGGCCCCACAGGGAGCTCCAACAAAAGGCCCCAATGGCTGTGCCCACATGCGTCCCGCGCCACCCAGTACGGCTCTTCGTGGCCCCATAGGGAGCTCCACCGAAGGCCCCATTGGCTGTGCCCACATGCGTCCCGCGCCACCGAGTACGGCGCTTCGTGGCCACATAGGGACCTCAACCGAAGCCCACACTGGCCATGACCACATGCGTCTGCCCCCGCCCATATTTCTAACCCCGAAACCAATCGGTTTGCTCTTACAACGACAAAACACAAGAAAAAACAACTCGGCCCAATCCTGCGTGTAAAAGCAATACGCGGGAAGGGGGCCCTGGAACTTCTGGACAGGGCCAGGGGAGACAGGAGAGTAATCCTCACATTATGAAATTAGAGCGGGGAAGCCATCCAGCACAGATTATAACAAGAAAAATCACGACAGGAACCCGTTTTCGGCGGGTCGGTCAGCTAGCGGCATCTTACGCCCGAAATCCTCTCTAGCTGCGTCACCCACTGAGTTGTCTCGACGAGGTACCAGGGGGCCATCTTTTGTGATTCGCGATAGCGCCAGTTGCCGACCCGCGCCCGCCTCCCCCTCCCCCTCACTTGATCACGTCACGATTTGCGCCGCCGCCGTCTGGGAATCAGCCTCCCCCGGGTCACACCTGGTATACGGTCGGGAACATGTGATTAGCGTGTCGCCACGGCGGCCCCAGCGACACGGGATGCCTTGCAAGCGGGCAGCGTGTCGCTCCGCTCCGCGGGGCGGGAGGTCGGGAAACGCTCGGGACGTTGGCGCTGGGGGGCTGGGAAGTGGACAGCGTGTCGGGCCGAAGCGCGGCGGGCCAGCACCGGCGGCGCGACACGCTATCCTCGGCTCCCGACCGCATCGCCAGGGGACGCAAGGCACGGCCCCCGGCTGCGCCCTGCGCCCTGCGCCTCTCGGGGAGGCCCCCCTGCACGGAGCCCGCCGCGGGGCCCTGCGAGGGCGCGGCCTGCGCGGGCCGACCCCGCCGCGGCGCGCGCGCGCCGTGCCCGCAGCCCGCTCCGTCGGCGCAGGCGCTGGGGCTGCCCCGGCCGCAGGCGCGGCCGCCTGCCGACTCCGCCGCTCGGGGGGCGCGGACGCCCTGCGCCTCTCCTGGGAAGAGGCCGCCCCCGCGGCTGCCTCCGAGAAGCGGTGATCTGCTCGGCGCTCACGCTCTCCGAGGTGTGCCCGGGCCAGCTCCCCGAGCCTGGAGCGGAGGGCCTCGTTCCGCCGCTTGGCCTCCTGTCTGTCCTGCGTCGTGGCCAGGTCAGAGTCCATCGCCTCCAGCCCGGGAAGGCCGCCGCCGTCCAGGACCAGCTCTCATCCGTCGAGCAGGCGGTTGAGAGGTCCAAGGTACGGGGTGGGCCTGTCCGAATCTCATAACCTCGGCACTTGCAACTGCATGTACTGAGTTGGACCTTTCGCCAGGATCGCTTCCACGCATCGAGATCCCAATGACGCGATGCCAACGTTGGGGATGCGACTATGGAGTCGGCAAGCTGTCCTGTCGTGGGGCCGTCATCGCCCCTTCATCCCGAGTGAAACGAAGACTCTGGCGCGGACGAGGGCGGAGCGGAGGAAGGAGGATGAAATCGCACTATACCCTGAAATCGCGCGCCGACCAACCTGCAGTAGACGAGCCAAGACGCGTAGCCAAGCAGTGGGGAATCAGGTACACGTGAAGATGCGTGTAAATGACTGCACTCCTCTGCTGCCGCCGCCCGTGCTGGCGCGGAGCGGCGGCAGTGTCAGAGATGAGGTGCAGTCGGTGGTGGCCGAGGCAGGTCCGTCCCACGAGGCCTGAGGCGGGCCGCCTCGCAGCCGGGCCTTGGGACGGAGGGCTCCAGATCTCCGTCACTGCGTTGAGCCAACATGGATGCGCACGGCGGAGGAGGAGGCCACGGAGGAGAAGGCCAGGGATGGTGTCACCGAAACAGTCGACACAGATCTCGGGACGTCGAGCAAATCAATCAACAGGTTGATGGGACCGAAGATGTCTGATTCCTGCCCGTAAGGGACAATGAACACTGGACGCACGCTTTCGAAACACATCAGGTTCGATTTGTTGTGCCAACCGTTTTTGGCTGGTCGCTCTTCGTTGCTCCCGTGTCGTCCAACATGTAAACCCCAAGACTCGCCACTCGCCCTCTTCATCTTCGATCTTGGGAGGTACATCTTGCTTGTCTGCCACGTGTACTTGGCGCGACCCCTACAATAGGAAGAAGAACGAGAAATCAAAAAGGTAGAGAGCCGGGAAGGGGGGGGGAACGAGAAGGGAGAGGGGCATGGGGGAGGGAGGATGATTGCAACAAGAAAGCATAGCGGGAGAGGGAGGAGAGAGGAGCAGGAAGCAAGGGGACCCTAACGGGCGGGCCAGGCAGGCAGGGCGGACCTTGACGGGCGGGTAGAGCGGGCGGGGCATTCAAGCGGGCGGACGGGCTTTGAAGCAAGCGGGCGGGCGGACTCTCACGGGCCGCAGGTCGGACGGGCGGGCCTATTGGGCGGGTCGCGCCGGCAGGCCATTTCGGGCGGGTCGGGCGGGCGGGCCCTGTAGGGCGGGCCAGTTGGAGGGGGCATTGATGCGAACTCCGTACACTGTGAAGAAGTCTCAGGTGGGAGAACGATCCCTGAGCAAATGAAATCTGCCACACAACATCCACGTGGTTCGATGCCGACCCTGTCGGCTCTCGCGCGCGCCGTCCGCATCACAAGCCGAGTGAAAAGACATGGCGAAGCAGATCCGCAACCAGAGTACTGACGGCCACTGATGCACTGTGCAGCGCTGCACCACACAGGTAGGTGCGCTGGGGAAACCATGAGGTACCGATACCGATACTCCCTGGACCTCTCTCAGGGTGCCTTCTGACTGGAATTTCGCGGCGAATCCAGCGCTGGCGACGAGGGCCTCCCAAAAAGGAGAAAACGAGGCAGGGGCAGCTGCATCGGCACCTCGTCCTCATCTGATGCGCTTCCTTGCGGGGAAGGGCCCCGCGCGGCGCCGGTGGCGGGGCGGGGCACCCTCAGCTCAAGCTCGCGCTCGGGCGCCTTGCCCTCCTCGTGCCGACGACTCTGGGCCACGGCGACCTGCGGGCACCGCGGAGCGGGCGCGCCCAGGGCTCTGGCGAAGGTCGTCATCGTCGTCGTCGTCGTCGCCTCGTCCGACCTCCAACGCTTTGAAGGAACGGTGCGGATGTTTGTCGCCGCGGTCGGCATCTTAGGGTGGAAGTTCTTCGCCGCATTGGGCCTCTCGAAGCCCACGACGAACCCCAGAGACCATCAACAAAACGGTTCGGGGTGAAAAGCTGGCCCAGGACCCCGTACTGAAAATCAACCGGCTCCCTTGTCGGTCCCATCAGGGTGCGTGGCGCAGGTTTACTGTTTCTGCACCAGCACCAACTTCAAATTTCCCATGTTATAATATGACTTCCTGATTTCTATTGAGCAAAGGCTATTGGCCGCGCGAGGCGGGGAGCTGAAAACCAGCCTGGCCACTCCGCCCGAATCGCGCGCTCTAAAGTTCTGGTGAGCCACGGGGCACGCAGGAGTACCAGCGATTCACGCCCCCGAAGAAAAAGAAAACAACAAACAATCCAAAGTTAAGAAAAGTTCGCGCCCCCGTGCACAGAATCACTCTGAACTTACCCCGACGTCGCGCTCCCGAGGCCGGAATCCTTAGTACATTCCGTCAGGCTCGCGCTCCCGAAACCAGAATCCCGCGTAAATTGCACCAAAGACACGCCCCGAAAGAACGAACCCCTTGTACATTACGCCTTGCTCGCGCTCCCGCAGCCAGAAACCTTTTGTAATTCATGCCACATTCGGGCTCGTGAGGCCAGAACCCCTTTTATAAATTGCGCAGGCCTCGCGCTCCCGAAGCCTGAATCCTTTCTCTAAGCTACACCAGCTTCCCGCTCTGAGGAGGAGGAGGCACAGCTCTCAACATCAACATCAACATCAACAGCAGCATCATCATCAACAACGACGACAACATCAGCAGCAGCAACAACAACCATCAGTTGACCCAGGTGCTCTAATATGCAGCATACATCCATAATGATAACTCCCCCCATCATACGGGGAGTTTCTTGCACACGGGGGTCCGACACTCCCTCTCCCTGGTCTCCCGCCCGAAGAGGTCTTGACAACACCTCTCCCGAAGTACTTCAACATCTCCAGCCTGGATGGCACATCGCCTTCGCAATCCCCCTGCCCAGGCATTGCTTCTGACGCCTGAATGGCCCACGACCTCAGGGAGAGGCCTCACAACCTCTGGGAGAGCCCCGTGAAGAGACCCCAGAGCCTCTGAGAGAACCTTCAGAGATTAAGCCCCTAGGCTATCGACCCTTTCCCGTGGACCGCAGTTGCGTCGGCCGCTTTCTGATGGCGCTGGAACTCGTCCTCCTCCTCCTCCTCCTCCTGAGAAGAGGGCCATGTTTTTGAGTCGAGTAGTTGGACCAGCAGTCTCAGCTCTTGAAGCATTCCTTCCTTCTGCTGCTCAGCTAGCCAGAATACAGACTCGAGTTGTTGATTATGGCAGACGAGCTCTTCGAGGTGCTGCTACTGAGTGGCACAATGGACACCGCAGGTCGATCACATCCCAACGTGTGCTGCAGCTCTGGAGAGTAGCCCCATTAGAAGTTGAGCTCCGAGTCCGTCGTCTAAAGTGGTATCAGAAATGGATACGTGAACCCCACTATCATGCCGCTGACTGGGGGGCTCTCTTCTTTGCCATCAAGGTTGAACGCGAGCGAGGTCTCCAGATCATAGATGAACATGGGCACCTCACAGGACATGCGTCACCATGGGCTCACCGATTTGTCGAGGACGTACAGAGTCTGAGTCAGCTGGGGGGGGAACATGCTGAAAAAATCGAGCACTGGGACCGTCGCCCCCTCCAGCTATTCGATGACCCTGAGCTTTCGAACTGGTTCGGAAGAATCGACATCGCCGAGCTGAGAGCGGCCACATACACAGTGTGTGTTCCCCCCCCTGGATACCAGGCCAGGCCAGATCCCCAAGAACCTGATCTCCCAGAACACCGAGATGGTGATGATTATCGATGCTGTATTAGAGGCTGTGGTAAAAGTTTTGGTACTAGAAGACAGCTTACTAGCCATCTACATAAACATCATGGGTTACTAAATATTCTGGGATTGCTCACTATTGATAATCAGTGTTTTATTTGTGGGCAGATTTTCGAGTCCAGAAACTCAGCGTATAAACACACCAAGGACTCGTTCAGGACGGGGATTTGCATCCAGGGCAGGTCGAACACGTTCAGGACCGCAGGCCAAGATGACCATGTCAATTACATGTGCCCGCTCTGTCCCACATATCGGCTCGATCGAGTTTGTCTTCATCAACATTTTCGTGAGCACTTCACTGTTCTTCCTATCGTACACGACGTGCGTGATGCCAGAAGGGGCAGCAGCAGCGGCGGCGGCCAGCGGCGAGGAGTGGAAGCCCAAGGCTCCCAGTTGGGGGCTTCCAGCAGTCAGCAAACCCAAAGCACGACCAGCAGAAGGGGAAGCAGCTGGAGAGCGAGGACCCAAGAGCCCTCGGCGCCTCAAGCAGCTCAAGCAAGCCACGGAAGACACGATGCAGCGCCATTCCCTCGGACCACTCAAAGCACTGGTAAAAGTTCTCACCAAGTTGTGCCTCAACAACAGCAGGGACATGGCCGACCTCATTGGCGCTTGCTACAGCTGTTTCATCCTCGCCGCTGCTCATCCACTGGTAGTGGCAGTCCTCGCAGCAGGGAAGCAGTACTACGAGAGCTGCAAGGAGGCTGGACGCGACCACTCATACGGCCCACCATGGACGCACATGTGGCTGGCGCTGTTGACGGCGCTGCTCGAGCATCCAGAGACCCCCGAGACGTCCAAGAAGGCCTTGAAGGTCTACTGGGATGCCAACATCGCAGGAGACAGGAGCTCGCTTCACCAGCTGCAGGACCAGATACGGTATTGCAGAATGCGGCCCACATACTACAACAAGCGCAAGCAGGAGAAGCCGACACACTACAAGCTCCAGTTCATGCTGAGCGCGCAGCTGCAGAGCAGCCAGATCTACTTCGACACGACGCCCGTGGGCACGGTGCACCAGGCGGTGTGCGAGGCTCTCTTCAAGATCGGCGGCAAGTACAAACCAGGGGGTCCTCCCAAGGGCGGCCTCGAGAGGGAGGCGCTCAAGCTCCTCGGCAGGATGGGCATGAACAAAGCGGACGACGAGGACATGAGCGACGACGACGAGCTGGCGGGCTAGATGCCAGGCTCACGCACATCGCGGGATCAGAGCGCATGCTCAGCATGGCACAGCATGGGCAGCTTCAGGATGCCGGACTGAGGGCACTGCAGGCTCGTTCGAGCCACCCCATCCTTCAGTATACCTCTCCCTCTGGCAGCATCTTCATGGCCTTTTATGCCCCTCCTCTCCAATTCCAGATTTCTTTAGAAGATATCACGACTCGTGCTGCCAGTCTTCGAGCCATGCCTCTACGCGGCTCGACGGCTACTGTTGTTTCTGCAGGTGATCGTGCCCAGGATAGACTCATCAGTACAGCGTTGCAGCATGGTGGCGATGATGATAGGATCTCCAACTCCCAGTCATGAGGTGGACTGTGGGGGACTTTCGGGTGTGGAGTTCATTTTCCTATCTGAGCCCCTCGGTGCCGTCTCATTTCATATACATACATGTTGATTGCGTTGCTTCACTTACTCTTTGAGGGGTTCACTCGTCGCCTCTCAGTGCTTTGCAGGACAGATGGTGCCTCGGCGGGGCCCCAAGGTTTCCCCATCAGGGGTCCCCGCATGTGGCCAGTGGAATCCCCCTGCAGAGCGACCGACTACCGATGTCGACAGACAGCGGACGCAGATCCTCTTGCAGTACAAGGCCGCTCTTCTTTTTTGCACTGTGTAGAGAGGTCACAAGCACATGGGTCGCCCTCGTCTCCTCCTCCCTCCTCCTCCTCCTCCACCTCCTCCTCTCCTCCTCCTCCTCCTCCTCCTCCTCCTCCTCCCTCCTCCTCCTCCTCTCCTCCTCCTCCTCCTCCTCCTCCTCCCTCCTCCTCCTCCTCCTCCTCCTCCCTCCTCCTCCTCTCTCCTCCTCCCCTCCTCCTCCTCCTCCTCCTCCTCCTCCTCCTCCTCCTCCTCCTCCTCCTCCTCCTCCTCCTCCTCCTCCTCCTCCTCCCCCCCCCTCCTCCTCCCTGTACCCCTCCTCCTCCAAAAACTGCCCCTGGCCCTGGGTCTCCAGGAATTCCAGGAGGCCCCAGACGGCCTCCAGAGCACGACGACGACGACGACGACGACCACGACGACGGCGGCGGCAGCGGCGGCGGCGGCGACAACGGTGACGACGCCACGCCCCAGGACACGAGCAAGAGCGAGTTCGCGCGGAGCAGGCGCGAGAGCGCGAAAGCACATTCAGGGTGTTCAACAATAATTGCTTGGCAATTAAAGTTCAGCAGGGACTAGGGAATCCTCAGGGCCTTCTGGGAGCCTTGAAGAAAAGCAGAGGATGTATCGAGCGGGAGCGTCGTTGTTTGTCGAGGGTCCTGGGGCGGGAGCGCCGGTCCTGAGGTGAAAAGCAAGGAAATATCGAGCGGGAACTCTTATTGTGTTGGAAAGGCGGCTTTGGGGGGCGAGCAAGAGCCCCAGCCCCGAGTGAGAAAGGAGGAAGTATCGAGACGGAGCGCTGTTGTTGCTGGGGGGCTGGATTTGGCGGAACCCCGAAACGCCTCAGCGTGAGGCGAAGTTTCAAAAGAAATGCAGCTGGCGCCTCAGGGGGAGCGCGAAAGCGCATTCAAGGTGTCCAACAATAACAACTGTTTGGAAATTCAGGTATACTTACGGCTGAAAAAAAACAACAACAAAAACAACAACAACAACAACAACAACAACAACAACAACAACCACAACAACAACAACAACAACAACAACCACAACAACAACAACAACAACCACAACAACAACAACAACAACCACAACAAGAACAAGAACAAGAACAACTACAACAACAACAACAACAACAACCACAACAACAACCACAACAACAACAGCAGCAGCAACAACAACAACAAGAACAACACCCACAACAACAACCACAACAACAACAACAACAACACCAACAACAACAACAATAACAGCAACAGCAACAAGAATAGCAGCAACGACGACGACAACAACATCAACAACAGTAACAGCAATAACTATAATACTGTTCGCACCTATCTGCTCACGTGTCAATCAAAACGTATGTCCCAAGCCCTCGGTACCCGCCCTCGTCGTCTATATTCGATCGTACCCCCTTAGGGGCTTGTCTCCCTTACCTACCACGTGTATTCAGTGCAGCCCCTAAAACAAGGGAAGAGAGGACGGGTGGAAGGGGGAGGGAGAAGAATGGAGCAAGAGAGACATTAGCAGGAGGGGGCAAGGAGCAGAAAACAACTGGTAGAACCAGACGGGCAGATCGGGTGGGCAGACCCATAGCGGGCAGGTCGGGAAGGCGGGCCCAGGCGACGAGGTCGAGCAGGCGGGTTGCTGAAGCGTGGGTCCTGCATGAGTCGCGAGGAAGTCTCGAGCGATAGCGATTCCCAAGTAAATCGTGAAAAAAAACAGCGTGGGCCACGAAAGGCATGAAATCCAAGGCCACAGAGGGCAGCGACGGGGCCGCTGAGGGCAGCAAAGGGGCCACGAAGAGCAGCGAGGGGGCCACGAAGGGAGACAGCGGGGCCACGAAGGCCATGCATATGGGGCCACGACGGGCGCGAGCAAGCGGGGGCCACGAAGGGCATTCGTATACGGGGCCACAAAGGGCGACAGCGGGGCCGCTGAGGGCAGCAAAAGGGCCACGAAGGGCAGCGAGGGGGCCACGAAGGGCGACAGAGGGCCTACGAAGGGCATGCGTATGGGGCCACGACGGGCGCGTGCGAGCGGGGGCCACGAAGGGCATATAATGAGGGGCCACAAAGGGCAGCGACGGGGCCACTGAGGGCAGCAACAGGGCCACGAAGGACAGCGAGCGAAGGCGACCGTGGAACCAGTACGGGCAGCGAGGGGCATCGAAGGCGGGCGAAGGGCAGCGAGCGGCGACTGCAGTCATTAACAGGCTGGTCGGGCGGGCAGGCCCCGACGGGCGGGCCAAGCGGGCGGGTCGTTGAAGCGTGAGTCCTGCTTGAACCGCCAAGCAATATGCAGCAGGAGAGCGATTCCTGAGTGTCGAGGACCTGCATCGGAATGAATTGTGAAGAGATATCCAGCGAAGCGGTTCGGTGGTAAGTTGCGAGGAAGTCCAAAGCGAGAACGCGGTTCTGCAATAAACTGTCAGGAAGTATCCGGCGGGAGCCGCGATTCGGTGGCAAATTGCCAGGAGGTCCCAAGCGAGAGCGCGATTCTTCAACAAATTGTGAGGAAGTATCAGGCGGGAGCCGCTGTTATTGTAAAACGGGGGCCAACGACACATTTTGACCTGCCAGATTTGCACTGATAAAAAACAGGGTGCGAGCCCCGTGAGAGGCACTTCAGAAGCACTTCAATCGGAAAAATGTTATGTGCACCGGGCGGGGGGGATCAACAATGTTTAGTCTTCAAAAATGGGAGCTCAACAACAACAACAACAACAACAACAACAACAACAACAACAGCAACAACAACAACAACAACAACAACAATCATTTTAAGACTGCTCGCCCTTATCTGCTCGAGTGCCCAATAACGCGTATTTCGCAAACCCTCGATACCCGCCCTCTTCGTCTTCGATCGAACCCCTTCTGGGGGGTATACCTTTCTTCCCTGCATGCCGGGCCCAGTCAACCGGCGGGGCGGCCGCGGACCGTCGGCCTGGCCAGCGGCAGAGCTGATCGGCGGGGCGGCCGCGGACCGTCGACCCGACCCCAAGAGGGACGGACAGGGGACCGACCACGACGACGACGACGACGACGACGACGACGACGACAACGACGACGCCGACGACGACGTCGACGACGACGGCGACGACGACGACGACGACGGCGACGACGACGACGACGACGAGCGAAAGCGAGAGCGAGAGAGAACGACAGCAGGGCCACAAGGTCACGAAGTAGGCCACGAAGGGCGACAGCGGGGACACGAAGGGAATGCGAATGGGGCCACGAAGAGCGCAAACGAGCGGGGGCCACGAAGGACAGATAATGCGGGGCCACAGAAGGCAACGATGGGGCCACTGAGGGTAGCAACTGGGCCACGTAGGACAGTGAGGGGGCCACAAACGGCGACAGCGAGGCCACGAAGGGCATGCACATGGGGCCAGCCACGAAGGGCATACGTAGACTGGGCCGCGGAGGGCAAGGACGGGGCCACTGAGGGCACCAACGGGGCCACGAAGGGCAGCGAGGGGGCCACGAAGGGAGACAGCGGGGCCACGAAGGCCATGCATATGGGGCCACCACGGGCGCGAACGAGCGGGGGCCACGAAGGGCATACATATATGGGGCCACGAAGGGCAGCGAGGGGGCCACGAAACAAAGCGAGAGGGCCACGGAGGGCTGCAACGGGGCCACGAAGGGCAGCGAGGAGGCCACGAAGGGCTGCAACGGGGCCACGAAACAAAGCGAGGGGGCCACGAAGGGCTGCAACGGGGCCACGGAGGGCAGCGAGGGGGCCACGAGGGGCTGCAACGGGGCCACGAAGGGCAGCGAGGAGGCCACGAAGGGCTGCAACGGGGCCACGAAACAAAGCGAAGGGGCCACGAAGGGCTGCAACGGGGCCACGAAAGGCAGCGCCGTTTCCTAGGTAATCTGTGAGGGAGTCCTAAGCGTGAGCGCGACTCCTGGGTGCCTGGGTGTCGGGAGCGCGGCGCTCGAGTAAATTGCAGGAAATTCCAACGCAAGGGCGCTATTCTTCAGTAAATTGCAAGCAAGTCTCCAGCGAGAGCGCGACTCCAGAGCGCCGGGAGAGCGATTCCTAAATAAATTGTAAGGAGGTCCCAAGCGAGAGCGCGATTCCTGAATTAAATGCGAGGAAGTCTCGGGCGGGAGCGGGGGGCCTGGCAAAGGGCCCAGTTTGAGCATCAAGACTTCCCCTGCTAAAAAACTGGGTGCGAGCGTCGAGGGGCACACTTTGATTGAGAAAAACAGTATGCACCAGTGGGGGGATGAACAATACTTATTCTTCAGAAATGAGAATTCAACCACAGCAAACAACCAAACAAACAAACAAACAATAACAACAACCATAACAGCAACAACCACAGTCACAACCACAACCACAGTAGCAACAACAACAACACAGCAACAGCAACAACAACATAACCATACATATACTCGTAAAAAACAACAGCACTCATAACAACAAGAACAACAACAACAGCAACAACCACAAACACAAAAAAAAAAAAAAAAAAAAAAAAAAAAAAAAAAAAAAAAAAAAAAAAAAAAAAAAAAAAAAAACGCAACTGTCTGGTTAATAATGTTCGCTCTTATCTGCTTGCGGGGCATTCAACACGTATATCCCAAACCATCGATACTACCCTCTTTGTCTTCGATCGTACGCCCTTGGGGTATATATCTTTCTTGCCTGCAACGTGTATTTCGTGCAGTCCCTGAGGCAGGGGAAGAGAGGACCTAAAGGGTGGGTCGGGAAGGCGGGCCCAAGCGGCCAGGCAGGTGGGTTGCTGAAGCGTGCGGCCTGCATGAATCGCGAGGGGGTCTCGACCGACACCCTCGAATCAAATGGCCCCACCTCGCAGCATTCCTTTATAATCCGGAGGACAGAAGGCAGAGTTCCCGCCTGAATTGCGGGCCCATGGGGCGCTCGTCTTTCAAGGAGGACGCCTCGCTCAGGAACAAAAACTTGCAGGGACTAACCAGGGGATGAAACGCGAGGACGCACGGCAGCATCATTGATAAATCTTAGGCACACTTGGGCATACTATGGTCCTCCTCCTCTTCCTCCCGCCAAGATGAACTCCATGAGTTCCTCCTCCTCCTCCTCGCCCTCATCCTCTTGCGCGGGTGGAATGCGACGTCACCGCTGATCAATCAACACCCCGACTGGCCGGCCGTCAGACCGCCACGCCTCTCTCTCTCTCTCTCTCTCTCGTTCGCTCTCCCTAGTTATAGATTCCCCTATGTCTGTTGTGCGTTTCTTTTTCTCTCTCTCTCTCTCTCTCTCTCTCCCTCTCTCTCTTGCTCTTTCTCTCTTGCTGAACCTCTCTGCGCCAGCTTCCACCTCGAGTGCCGTCGGACCGCTGGCGTCGCTGCGCTCCAAGACTTCCGAGGAGCAGCGAGTGCGTGTATATATCTGTGCGCGTGTGTGTGCGTGTGTGCGTGTATGTGTAGGCGTGTATGTGTGTGTATGAGTGTGTGTGTGTGTGCACGTGTGTACGTAGATGTGTACGTGTATGTGCATGTGTATGCTTGTGTGTATGCGTGTAGGTGTGTATGTGTGTATGTATGGATGTGTGCATGCATGTGTGTCTGTGTATGTGCATGTGTATGTGTATGTGTATATGCATATGACTATATGTGTGTACGTGTATGTGTGTCTGCGTATGTGTAGGTGCATGAGTATGCGCACGCGTATGTGTGTATGTCCATGTGGTTGCGTGTGTGTATAAGTGTGCGCATAGGCATGTGCGTGTGTATGTGCATGTGGCTGTGTATGTGCATGCGAATGTGCATGTGTATGTGTATGTGTGTGTGTGTCAACGTATGTGTATGGGTGTGCGTATGTGCATGTGTGTGCATGTGTGTACGTGTGTGTGTATGTGTATGTGTACGTGTATGTGTATGTGTATGTGTATGTGTATGTGTATGTGTATGTGTACGTGTACGTGTACGTGTACGTGTATGTGTATGTGTATGTGTATGTGTATGTGTATGTGTATGTGTATGTGTGTGCATATGTGTATGTATGAATGTGCGTGCGTGCGCGCGCGTGTATGTGCATGTGTGTGAATGAACGCCCCGACCGTCCTCGCTTCCGTACCCATTGCCCCCAAACCTCCAACCTATTGATAGAAAACGGTACGGCATTATGTTCGCCGTGTTCGAGCTCTTGGGGGATCTGGGACGGGCACAAAACGAATCAGAATGAAAAGCTGGCCCTGGGGACAGGGTCGGGACTTCTGGGAATCTCTGGGCCGATTCCCCTTTGCCCCCACCGCACCCAGCACCGCCCCCGCGACGACGGGCTTCCCGCCCTGGTTCGGCAATCTTCCCCGCACACATCGTCGCTGCCACGACGCCTCCGTTGTGTCACCCACAAGGTCGGCACTCCCACCTCCAGATCCTGCCACGCTCTGACATGGATGTGTTCTCTAGCACTAAGGGGTGGCAGATACGACGAGGAAGAGGACCATACGAAGGAGTGGTGGAAGAGGTGGCAGAAGGTAGAGGACGAAGAAGAGGAGAAGGAGGTGGAGGGAAAAAGGGGAGGAGGAGGCCGTCCTAGTTTTACTCCTCCTGTGTGTCTGTTCCTCATATTATTTCATCCTCCCGACCCTGGAGAAGGAAGAGAAGGAGGAGGAGGAGGAGGAGGAGGAGGACGACGACTTCGACGAAAAGAAAGAGAGGCCAAGGGAGGATGAGGAGGAGGCGGTAGAGGAGGAGAAGGAGGAGGGGGAGGAGGACGACGACGAAGGGGGACAGAGGAGGAGGAGGAGGAGGAGGAGGACCTGTCCTCAATCCTCGAGATTGGCGGCGAGCCCAGGGCGGGGAAGTGAGAAGGAGAAGGCCTTCTCAGAGGGCTCGGATGTCCCCCGGCCTCCTGAGGAGGGTGCTGACCGAAGCCCTCCCTGGACACAGAAAACGTGTCAGAGGGCAGGAGGGGCTCGAAGAAACCCCGCCGCTCCTGAGAAGACCTTCTCCTTCTCATTTCGCCCCCTCGCTCGCCACCGAGAGGAGGAAGAGGAAAAGGAGGACGACGACTACCACGACGACAGCGAGGAGATGGAGGAGGGGAGAATGCTCGAAGCGGAGAGAGGCCCGGGCCAGCGGCGCGGCAGGCCGCGCGGGGGGCCTCCGCGCGCTCGGTGGCGCCGCGGAGGCGGTACCGCCTGAAATCCGCCGAGGCCTCGAGGGTCAGCGGCCTGCGCGCGGCACGTCCTCGTCCTCGTCATCGTCCTCGTTCTCCTGGTCCACGTGCTCATCGTCATCCTCCTCCAATGTGTTTCCCAGGGGGAGGAGGAGGAGGAGGAGGAGGAGGAGGAGGAGGAGGAGGAGGAGGAGGAGGAGGAGGATGAAGAGGGGATGCGGACACGACAGTACGATGACAAGCGCGGCAACGCAATCGTGAGGCCACCAAACTTGCATGTCCTCCTCCTGCTGCTCCTCCTCCTCCTCCGCCTCTTCCTCCTCCCCTTCCTCCTCCTCCTCCTCCTCCTCCTCCTCCTCCTCCTCCTCCTCCTCCTGCTCCTCCTCCTCCTCCTCCTCCTCCTCCTCCTCTCCTCCTCCTCCTCCTCCTCCTCCTCCTCCTCCTCCTCCTCCTCCTCCTCCTCCTCCTCCTCCTCCTCCTCCTCCTCCTCCTCCTCCTCCTCCTCCTCCTCCTTCCTCCTCCTCCTTCCTTTTCCCAGTGGACGCAAGCCATGTTCCGACTGTGCGGCCAGCGAACAGTTTAATCCTGCAGCTGCCACTGGGGGATCAAGGTCCTCTGGAGCACCCCTGTCAGCGGATAGAGATGGATCCAACACAATGGGCGGAAGAGTCAGATACCCTATGTGGCGGGAGCGCGTCGGGCTTCTTCTCTGGTTGCTATACATGGTTGTCTCTGTCTGTCTGCCTCTCTCTCTCTCTGTCTCTCTCTCTCTCTCTGTCTCTTTCTGCTGTCTCTCGTTACATCGCTCTCTCTCTCTCTCTCTGTTCTCTCTCTCTCTCTCTCTCTCTCTATCTCTGTCTCTAAATCATGTATATAGACACTTACATAGATACAATAACAATCGCGCGCGTTTCGCGCACGCTCAGGTTCTAGCGCAGGCCGGGGGCGCAAGAGAAGGCAGCCAGGACAGCGCTGACATGCACAAGCACGTGTCCTAGTTGTACACAGATTCAGTCTCGCATTCATGCTCACCCTCCTTCTCGTCCTAGCCATCGCCATCATAAGTATGACAATGATCATGACCATCGTCATCGTCAACATCATGATCACCACCGCCACCAGTACCACCAACAACACCAGCGACAACTGCAACATCACCAACAACAACTACAGCAGCAACAATATCAACAACGCCAACAACAATAACCACAACTGACAACAACCACCACAACAACAACCACAACAACACCAGCCACAATAAGAACAAGAGCTACGACAACGGCATCAACAACAACAGCAACAGCAACAACAACACTACCAACAACAACCACAACAAGAACCGCAACAATCACAACAACAGCAGCAGCAACAACAGCAGCAGCAGTACCACCAACAGCAACAAACTGAGACTGGTCGCGTGTATCTGCTCGCGTGCCACCAAGCACGTATATCCCAAGCCCTCGATACCCGGCCTCGTCGTCTTTGAGCGTATCCCCTTGGGCTTATATCTTCCCTACCTGCAACGCGTATTTCGTGCAGCCCCTAAGGCAGGAGAAGAGAACGTATGGAAGGAAGGGACAAGGGGGAGGGAGGAGAAAGCACGAGAGAGAGAGTAGCAGGAGGGGGCTGGGAGCAGAAAAAACGTCGCAGAACCAGACAGGCAGATCGGGTGGGTAGATGCGGGTCGGGAAGGCGGGCCCAGGCGGCCAGGTCGAGCAGGCGGGTTGCTGAAGCGTGCGCCCTGCATGGATCGCGCAAAGGCTCAAGCGATAGCGCGATCCCCAAGTAAACCGTGAGAAAAGCCAAAACGAGAGCGTGATCCCTGAGTGTCGAGGGCGCGGCGTCTGAATAAGTTCCGAGGAAGTCCCACGCGAGAGCGCGACTCCTTCAGAACTTGTGAGGACGTCCCGCGCGAAAGCGCCATTTCCGAGTCAAATGTG
Organism: Prorocentrum cordatum; assembly: GCA_963575745.1. Lineage (NCBI taxonomy): Eukaryota > Dinophyceae > Prorocentrales > Prorocentraceae > Prorocentrum > Prorocentrum cordatum. The sequence goes on along the minus strand of CAUYUJ010017371.1, from coordinate 309,752 downwards.
AGGAGGTATCAGGCGGGAACCATTGTTGTTGTTCTTGCTGCTGCTACTGCTGTTGTTGCAATTCGGGGCCCAACAACCCAGTTAGGTTACACCTCACTTCCCTTTAAGAAAAACAAGGTGCGAACCCAGGGAGGAGCACTTGAATTGTGAAATACGCACCTGGTGCGATCCAAGTTAGGGGAAAGCCTATTGCATGGGCGCATCGCTGGGCGCATCGCTTGGCATTGATCGGCATTGCTTGAGATTGGTTGCCACTGCTTGGCATTGCTTGACATTGCTTGGCAGTGCTTGGCAGTGCTTGGCATTGCTTGGCATTGCTTGCCATTGCTTGGCATTGCTTGGCATAGCTTGCCATTGCTTGCATCTGCTTGGCATTGCTTGGCATTGCTTGGCATTGCTTGGCATTGCTTGGCGTTGCTTTGCATGGGTTTGCATTGCTTGGCCTTGCTTGGCAGTGCTTGGAATTGCCTGGCATGTCTTGGTATTGCTTGGCATTACTTGGCATTGCTTGGCAGTGTTTGGCTTTGCTTGGCATTGCTTGCCACTGCTTGCCAATGCTTGGCATTGCTTGGCATTGATTGGCATTGCTTGGCATTGCTTGGGGCAACCGGCGGCGGTGAACCCGAGGAACCAGGTGAACCCGACGTACCTGGGGAACCCGAGGAACCTAGGGGAAACGGGCAACGCAACAATAGGAGGCACCGGGGGCGGTCCGACGGTCCCAGAGGCCCCCGAGACCGCATCAAGACGGCTCAAGAGGTGACGACCCCAAAACGGCCCAAGAGGGCGCCCTCCACTTCCTCCTGCTCCTCCTCCTCCTCCTCCTGCTCCTCCTCCTCCTCCTCCTCCTCCTCCTCCTCCTCCTTCTCCTCATACTCCTCCTTCTCCTCCTCCACCTCTTCCTCCTCCTCCTCCTCCTACTCCCTCCTCATGCTCCTTCCTCTCTGCTCCTCCTCCTTCACCTCTCCCTCCTCCCTATTCCCTCCCTCCCTCCCCTCCTCCCCTCCTCCTTTATCCCTCCTCCCTCCTCCCCCCTACGTCTTGCCTCCTCTTTCCTCCCTCCTCCCTCGTCCTCCCTCCGCCATCCTCTTCCTCCCTCCTCATAAAAGCCAACAACGGCCTCAGGACGGCCCCTTATGAGCTCCACAAGATGTTGAAACGGAAGACGCAGCATATGATGGCCTTCCTCTTCCTCTTCACCATCGTCATCGCAACGGTCGTCATCAACACCCCCACCACCATCACCATGGTCAACATTATCATCCTCATCATCACCCTTGAATCATCGACATCATCATCATCAGCAGCATCATCATCATCAGCATCATCATCAACAACAACAGCATCATCATCAGCATCAGCAACATCACTGTCACCATCACCGCCCTTACCAACTGCATCGTCCTTAATATCCTGAGATTTCACAACATGAGCATCAACACCAACGTCATCATCATTATCAGCATCATTGTGGGCACACCACCATCACCATCACAACCACCATCACCATCACCAGTATCACAATTGTGATGATCGTCGTCGTCGTCACCGTCTTCATGCTATACACCATGTCCATTACCATGATAAGCATCATCCGAATCATCGTCATCAGCATCATCATCATCATTATCCGGAGCGCCCCGGATCGGCGGCACTGGCCAGGGCCAGCACAAGAATCACTATTGATCTCCCCCTCGAGTAACCATTGTATTGTTCGCGCCCTTCCCTGGACTCGCACCCTGTTTTCTATCGCGGAACGTCTTGAGCCTCAAACTGGGCGGCGGACCCCCAAGTTACAACAACAACGGCTCCCGCCTGATACTTCCTCACAACGTATTGTGAGAAATCAGGCTGTCGCCGCCTGAGAATTCCTTGCACTCCACGCACGAATCGCGCTCTCGCTTGAGACCTCCTCGAATTTATTCAGACGCCGCGCCATCGACACTCAGGAATCACGCTTCCGCTGTCGATCCCCCAACGATTTATCTGGGAATCGCGCTATCGCACGAAAGTTCCTCGCGATCCATGCAGGGCGCACGTTTCAGCAACCCGCCTACTCGACCTGGCCGCCCGGGCCCGCCTTCCCGACCCGCCCGTCAGTGTCTATCCGCCCGATCTGCCCGTCTGGATCTGCCATGTGCTTTCTGCTCCCAGCCCCCTCCTGCTACTCTATCTCGTGCTCCATCCTCCTCCTTCCCCCCTGCCCCTTCCTTCCGTCCGTCCAGCCGTTTGGGCCCCGACCGCTTGCTGAGCCGAGGAGGCACCGCGGGCTTTTGCGGCCGCCGCTCCCTCTTCAGCCCGGTCCTCAGCAGCCGCCGCGGTTAGTTCCACCGCCACCGCCCCTGCCTAGGGCGCAGCGCCTGCCCGAAGACGGCCAGCAGCAGAATGCCAAAGTAAAGTGTTCGACGTGTTCGCGCCGGGCGTGGACGAGCAAGCTCCAGATGTACAAGAACACGTGCCTGCGCGGGGCGCCCTTCAGCAATCTTCCACCGCCTGAGTCTGACGATGGAGGCGGAGGAGGGCCCAAGTCTGCGAAGGACAAGGGCAAGGGCAAGGTTCAGGCAGCACTGGAGGTGCAGCTGGAGGCAGTCATCAAGAAACGCGGTGGCACGGAGCAGGCTAAGGCGGCCCAGGCGTTGCTGGACGCTACTCGTGCTGCGGGCAAGAAGATGGAGTTGTCTCCGCCGATCACACAGCAGGTGACGGCGGCGGCTTCTAAGGTTCAGCGGACTCAGGCGGCCTTCGACAAGGCGCAATCTCAGCAGCTCAAGTTGTCGATGGAGCTCGAGAAGTGCAAGAACACCATGAAGGACGCCGCGACCACTTTGGCGAAGGCGGAGGCCGAGAGGGCCACGCTGTTTCGCTCCACGGTGCCCACGGATGCGGCGGCTCGTGCTCAGGCGGTGCCCCAGTGCAATACCATCCATCTGTCGGCCTTGCTGTCGGCTACTTCGGTGGAGAAGTCGCTTGTTTGTCTGTCGTCGGGCAGAGTTCAGCAAAACGGGCGGCCTCTTGGAGCAGAGTGACGTGGACGAGCTGGACAAGCGCAAGAAGGCCGTGATGGAGGCCCCGATGCATACTTCGAAGGCGACCTTCGGCGAGGCCCACGAGAAGCTGAAGGAGCACCGCGAGAACCTCTCAGCGTGGCGTGAGAAGGTTGCCAAGCGCCGCAGGGAGCATCCGCCTGAGCCGCCGCCCACGGTTGGGGCAGGCAGCTCTGGCGGCGCGGCGGCGGCCTCGGGCGGCAGCGCCGGGGCGCGGGCAGCAGGGCAGGCAGCGGCAGGCGCCGCGGCTGTCGCGGCTGCTGGCGGCGGCGCTGGCGAGGCGAATGCGGTGGAGGCTGCTCGCCTCGCCGCGCTCGGGTCAAAGCTCAAGTCGGACGCGGAGGCGACGCTGGCGATGGCGAGGTCTGCGGCGAGCGCCGCGGGAGAGTTGGGCCTTTAGCAGGTCTGATCCCCTCGATCGCGGCGGGCATTGTGATCGAGGGGCGAGCCCGCCAGCTACGAGTTCGAGTTCGGCTTCTTCATGCGCGGCGCTGGCTTCGCGGACGGCCGAGAACCCCTCGCCCCTTTTCGTCGCAGCGGATGGGCGTGAGCCCTCTTCTGGGGAGCCGATGGCGTCGGCCCCCTTGGCCGCTGAAAGGGGCGAGGTGCGCGGCCTCGGCCGTCCGCGGCGGGGGGCGGCGCCGCTCTCCTCCCCACTGGCGCTCGATGCAGCTTTTGAAAGACAACGGTCGGGACCAGAGTGCTCGAATTGTACGAGACGCCCCCTGTGCATGAGGAATCTGGGGGGGGGGCCCTGCTACAAGGTCAGTTTGCCGTGATCGCGAAGCGGGTATCCTCATCTTCCCTGAGACCCACGCGCCCGAGACGGGTTCTCGGGAATTGCTCCATGATTGGAGGAAGGCAGGATGCATCGGGATGTTGCCGGCGGCCTACGAGGCCAACGGCAAGTCCAAGGCTGGTAGCATCACGATGGGCGCCCTGAAGAAGTTCAGGGTGCAGTCGATGCGGTATTTGGCGTTGGCCCCCTCGGACCAGGTCGGATTGCGTGATTTGCATGGGAGTCGTAAGGACCAGCCAGGTGTCGACGTTCGGGACATGGTGGCCACGCAGCTTCGAGCTCAGGGCCAGTCCTTGTTGATCGTCGGAGTGCACATGACGTCTTCAGTGGGACCCAAGGCGAACGCACTGAAGCTGGCCAATGTAGGCACTCTGGTTTCCACTATCCAGGGGCCATGGTTGGCCATCGGAGATTGGAGCATGACGCCTAAGCAGTTGACTGGCACTGGATGGTTATCGCTTGTGAACGGATCAGTGGTCACCCCGTCCAACACTGAGTACACGTGCTCGCTGGGCTCTGGCCGAATGCTGGACTACATGGTGGTATCTCAGCATGCGTCGCCGTGGGTGGAATCTATGGTGGCTGACTTTCGCGCGGTGGAGGAGGTGGGCAGGGCCCCCTGCGGGCTCAAGCTCACCCTTAATTTCGATGCCAGTCGGGCCAGAGCTTGGCTCATGAGGGTGCCGAGAGCGTTTCCTCACCCTGCTCGCCCTGAGCTTGCAGCTGACCCTGAGAGCAAGCGATCGCAAAAGCAAGCGGAGGCTCACGCGTGGCGAGATGCTCGGCCGCAGCCCGCGGCCACGCCTGCCCCAGAGTCGCGGGGCCCGAGGCGCAAGCTTGCCATCGAGAGCCCTCCGCCCTGGCAGAACGCCTTGTTTGGTGAAGAAAAGGATGAATGGATCACGGAAAGGGAAAACACGGACGTTCCTGACGATGAGGACGATGCGCAGGTGGCCGTCTCTGATTCTGACGTGGACACGTTTGCTTCCATTCAGTCTGGTTGGTCAGCGGAGGCGAAGGATCTGTCGTGGCAGCAGGTGGCGCCCACGGTTTCTCAGCCCCCCATTCCTGACTGTGTGCATCATGCATTGGCTTCTCGAGCGGCCGAGAGCGAAGCTGGGGACCTCAGCGTTGAGTGTGCGTCGTGGGCTCAACCGCGGAGTTGTATTACCTCGAGTGGTATAAGGTCGATTCCCATGGCAAGGAAGCAGCATCGAGGTCGCTCGTGCCTTTGTGGGCCCCAGCTTGGAATCTTTGAGGGCAGCAAGCCATATCCAGCCGTCGCCGAGCCCAGCGCCAGATGGTGGGCCACGTTTGCCAACTTGCTGGACGAGCTGGTGGGCCAGAAGGGTGCTCGGCGAGAACTTCCACGTGCACGGCACCTTCGGGATCAGCTTCGACATAGTGCTGGTGCTATTTCATCTTCGCAGATTGTGCCCTTGCCAGCGCGCCGACGAGACCGATGGCTCAGGAGTCTTCGTACCCTAGACGGGGCTTCGCAGGACCCACTGCAAGCTTTTGCTGAAGGGGCTCGGAGTGCCTCGGGCCAGGCTCCGCGAGCCGTGGCGAGGCAGAGGCATCATTATTTCCGTGGGTGGGTGCACCAGCAAGCAGTTCTGGGATGCGGAGCCCTGCGTCGATTCGTTCGCGATCCCACGGCCGAAGTGAGTGAGGTCAGAATAGGAGGCACTACATCGTCTGATGCTGCATCGGTGGTGGAAGCAAAGGCTGCGGCGTGGAATGCGTTGTGGACTCCGCAGGGTTTCGACGACTTCCAGGCGCTCAAGGTGCTCTCGCGCGCTCGGTGTCTGGCATTTCAGGACGAACTGGAGCCCCTCACGCCAGACGAGCTGGAGGAGGCGCTGCGCTGTGTGCCGCCACGCAAGGCGCGGGGCGTCGAGGCGGTCGGCCAGGGGGACGTGCGGTTGCTGTCTGAGTCGGGTCGCAGCGAGCTGCTCGCCTGGTTTCATCAGGTTGGATACAAGGTTGCTTGGCCTTGGCAGTGGTTGGCAGCCATCATTGTGCTTCTCCGCAAACCTGATGTGGGTAAGGATCGTGCCATAGGGTTGCTCACTTGGCTTGGTCGTTTGCGGGGCCGCATGCGGTCTCGTCCTGCGGAGGCGCGGGCTTCGGCTCGCTCTGGTCCCTGGGACGCCGCTGTCCGAGGCAACAGCGCTCTACGAGAGGCTTTGCTCAGGTGTCATGCTGACGAGGCGGCTCTTGCCTCAGCGTTGCCCGAGCATTGCTCAGCTTCAGTGCCATGGGACGTGGAAGCGTTCCGCGACACTCTTCGATGGGAGAGAGTGGTTGATCACGCGGTCGACCCTGATTTCCCCCCGCATCCCCTTGCCCTGGAATGCATCCTCCACATGGGGCCGCGGCTGTTGCGCGATGGGGGGGTCGATGCCCCTCCCATTCTTCCTCACGGGGGGCTCGTGGCGGGTGCTCGTCGGGACCCCAATTTCTCATGGCAAATGTTCGAAATGTGTGAACGTTCTTGTGCCAACAGTGCTCTTGCGTCCCTTCGCACGTGGATTGATGAAGTCACTCAGCGTACCAAAGGCTTGAAGCGAAATGTTATTCGTGAATGTATCAAGGCTGGGCTGTGTTCGCCTTGGGCTGTGATCGGAAAAAAATCACGATTGCTGGTAAGTCGCCAATTGTGGCGTCGGAGCTTTCGGCGGCGTGTGCCATCCAAGCGGGCTTAGGATCGAAAGGCATCCAGGTCGAGGTGGCCTCGGTCGCGGCGGATCTGGGCATCGAGAGGGGCAGCGGCGCCACAGTCGCCAATCCTCGTCACTCTGAGCGGTTTGGTCAGGCCACGAGAAGGGCTTGCCGAATTAATAAGCAAGCTGCTGTCGCTCCTCGCAAGATCGGGGCGCGGTTGATCCTCACTGGGGCTTTGTCGCAGGCTTCTTATGCCTGGAAGGTCTTTGGGATCGCGCCCTCGGTCCTCCGGGCATGGCGGCGGGCGCTGGCTAGCAGATGAACTCGCGGCACGGCAGGGCGTTGTCTCACGACCCTGATGGCCCTGGAAGTGCGGAAAAAAAGGCCCTGCTTTCACCACTTTCTCCAGCTTCTGGACTCGTGGTTTCAGATTGTTGCTCCGTTGCCTGAGAAGGGAGTGGATCGCAGGCGTGCTTCTTGGAAGTCCACGGTTGATAGGATCGACAGGTTGGGCCCCCGGCGTAGGTGGGACAATATTGAGGGACCCGTGTCTGCTGTGGTTGCCACTATGACGGCCTTGGGATGGAAGCTCGATGGGCCGTGGTCGTGGGTGTCTCCTGGGGGTAACTCATTTGCTTTGCCCGATGAGTTTCGACCCCAAGCTTGTATGACGTCGGACTTTAAAAAAGAGGTTGACTGTAGCATTTGGCACGCGTTTATGGTCTGCTGCTGCCGAGTTCCGCAATGGAAGGGGCCTTGCTTCTGGCGCCGACCTCGCTGTCCCGTGGAGGCACCTTGCGTCCTTGCGGCAGAAATATGTTCAGAAGTGGGGCCTGCTGCGAGCGGTGCTCACGGGGGCCGTATGGACGAGGTCCCGAATTCAGGCGTGTGGGGGGGAGTGTGAGCTCACCTGCCCCCGTTGTGGTCAGGCTCCTGAAACGGATGTGCATCGTTTCTGCGAGTGCCCGTGCAGTGCTGAGTTTCAACAGATCGATGAAGCGTATGCCCGCAAGGCTGCATCTGTTGCTGCTGAACTCCCGTGTTTCTGGCTCCGCGGTCTCGTACCCCGTTCTTGGACGTGTGTCCCTCCCCCCCCCCGACGACCCGATCCTCTCTGCCGCTGGTGCGTTTCCTGGGCCTCCCGAAGGAACTTGCATCTGGGGCGCTGGAGATGCGAGTGGTGGGGAGTTCTCGAGGGATAAGCGTCTGAGGCGGGTGTCCTGGGGCGTCGCGGTTTTTGGCCATGTTGTGTTAACCCTGCCCCCCTCGAGTCGGATGCCTACATAAAGTTTCTGCAAGGGGGCGGGATCTCGGGTAAGCAGCCTGTTGATCGTGGAGAGCTTTGGGCTCTTGTGGTTTTCCTGGAATCTGCTCCTGATCAGGCTAGTCTGGGGTATTTAACCGACTCGGCGCATGTCGCCCGAAGTTTTGTGCGTGTCCCGGCTGGCCTTCAGAAGCGAATTCAGACCCATGTTGATCTCTGGAGCCGTGTCAGGAGTGCTCTGGATCGGCTTGGTGATGTTGTTCTCATCCAGATGCCGAGCCACCTCAAAGTTGAGGAGGCCATCAGACGGGGGCTGAACCCAAGAGTTGTGCTCGCGAACACGGTGGCCGATGAAGTCGCCAGCCATTTTGCGAAGCAGGTTCAGGTCCGATATGCGGTCTCGGCTCCTGTTCGATTTGCAGACGGTCTGGCTCGGAAAGTGCAGGGCCACCTTGTTGCTGTGATGTCAGATGTCTTGGAGCGCGAGGGCGGACGCCCTCCCCGCCCCTCCCAAAGAGAAGTCGCGAAGGACGGCTCGACAACTCTTGCGTGCGGCTGCTGCGAAGACCTCCCATCAGTGCCCTTTTGATGTGTGGAGACTTCGCGCGGTGTCAGAAGTGCGGGTGCAGCTCGCCCGCTCGTGACTTGACCGCTTTTTCAAAATTCGCCGTGCACCCCCATGGTCTGGTCTGGGTCGGTCGTTCGTCCAACGGCCTCGGTTTGTGTCAGGAGCCGTCTTGTCGACCCCGCCCATGCTTTGGCCTTCTGGCCCAAGGCAAATGTGCTGAGGTGCCTCACGCGCGGAGCTTACTCGACCCAATTTCTCAAAGACCTTGGAAAGCCGTGCTCTGGCCGCCTTGAGAAGGCGGGGTTTCAGAATATTCGGAGGATAGCCCAGGGCAAGGGTCCCTGGGAGTCCGGCTTGGGGGAAGGAGCGGAAGGACAGGGCTAGGGCGAGAGGGGAGGCGGGAGAGAGAGCGGCGAGCGCGGCCCCGCGCGCGCGGCGCGTGGCGCCGTTCGGCGACGGTGCGACCGCGGCGGACGCGGCGGCTGTGGCCGCCATCAGGCGCCGCCCTGCTTCTCTCTCCCCCCCCCGCGCGCCCGCCTCCGTCTCCTGTCGTCCCCCCGCCAACCTAGGTGGCATAGGGTGGCTCCTAGGTTGGCCGTTTTCCCCGCCATTGATCATCGTGATCACTCGCTAAATATATATATATATATATATATATATATACATATATATATATATGTATATATGTATTCCTTCCGTCCGTCCTCTCTTCCCCTGCCTCAGGGGCTGCACGAAATACACGTCGAAGGTAAAAAATATGCCCCCAAAGGCACGATCGAAGACGAAGAGGGCGGGTATCGAGGCTTTGGGATACACGTGTTGATTGAATGGCACGCGAGCAGATAAGAGCGACCAGTCTGAAAATGGTTGTTGTTGTAGCAGGGGTGCCAGTAGCACAACTTGAGCATGATGAGTTGTCCCTGGTAAAGAAACGGTGGTGGTCGCATAATTAGACGATTCACTGGCGGTGACCAGCTAGCACCGCAAACGAATGGGCGAGTCAGAAGGAAAGGAGGAGAAGGAGGGAAGGCGACGGTGGAGGTCTCACTCACTTGGCATCTTCGGATTTCATGCTCAGGCTCAGCCTGCCCATCCCGGTGTCCACGCTGACCACACGGACCTGAACCTCCTGCCCGACCTCGAGCTCGTCCCTCATGTTTGCCACGACGCCGTCCTTGACCTGCGAGGTGTGCACCAGGCCATCCGCAGTGGCGTCGCTGCCCGGAGCCTTGATGGCCACGAAAGCACCGTAGGAGCGGATTGCCATGACCGTGCCCTTGATCCAGGTGGCCGCGTCGATCCCCTCGAAGGGGGTCAGATCAACAGGCTCCCTCTCCACACGGGGGGGGGGAGGGCCCTCTGTCATGCTTAAACTCATCCTGTTGGTCGCGGTGTCACAGCCGATGAGCTTCACCCTGACCGCCTTACCAACCTCGACGAAGTCGTTGATGTTATCCACGAAGGTGTCTGCTATCCTAGTCAGGTGGACCAAGCCAGTCCCCTCTTCGCCGCTGTCCAGGGTAATCTTGACGAACGCACCGTAGGAGCGGATGCTCGTGACCGTGCCCTTGATCCAGGTGGCCGCGTCGATCCCCTCGAAGGGGGTCAGATCAACAGGCTCCCTCTCCACACGGGGGGGGGGAGGGCCCTCTGTCATGCTTAAACTCATCCTGTTGGTCGCGGTGTCACAGCCGATGAGCTTCACCCTGACCGCCTTACCAACCTCGACGAAGTCGTTGATGTTATCCACGAAGGTGTCTGCTATCCTAGACAGGTGGACCAAGCCAATCCCCTTTTCGCCGCTGTCCAGGGTAATCTTGACGAACGCGCCGTACGGGGCAATGCTGACGACCTCCCCGTCGAACCACTCCTCGACCTTGCCTGCGAACGGGGTGACGTCGGTGACGCGACTTCCGCCCTTACTGGGGCCCGCGGCCATCGCAACGAGCGGGCGGGCGCCGCGCGCCTGGCCGAGCGCGGCGGCCAGCGGCATGCTGCGCGCCTGCGGGCCCGGCCCCCTGGCCGCGGGCAGGAAACCGAGCGGGCCCTCCAGCACCTTGCACGCGACGGCCAGTGCGAGGGCGGCCGCGAGGCAGGAGCCTCTGGTCCGCCGGCTGGTCACTGCCGGAACCATCTCTTCAAAACTAGCCGCGGGGCTGGAACAGGCCTGCCACGGCTGACGTTCCGATGGCTTGGCGCAAGATCGACTGGGATCGAAGGGGCCTTGAGCCAAAATGGATACGGACATGTATTCAAATATACATACGTACATACATACATGCATGCATGCATGCATACATGCATGTCTACATATATCTATATATATACACATGCATACATAAATACACATGTATAATGTCCCCAATACGTGACCAGGATATCAGTGCCCGCCCAGACCCACCCAAGCATACGGAGAGGCGCGAGCCTGCAGGATCGACAACTGTTTTGCAACGACCAGATGCGGTATTCACCTTTGAAGCTCCTCTCGCGGCTCTAGGTCGCCCAACTCGCTGAGTGGCACACTCCACGCATCGATAACTCGTGCTGCACACAAATTATGCCTGCGGTGATGGTGTAAACTCCCACCGCAGGCCAAGGTCTGGACGGGCACCCGAACGTGTTTCGGGCCATGCAAGACTAGTCACGACACCAGGGAGGGAAGCTTCGAGTCAGAAACTATTCGTCCTAGCTTCGGTCATGGAAGTATTGGGGGGGCCCAGAAACAGCTATGGAAAAGACACAGGCATGAGGTTCAGGCTGCATGGTTCAAAACCTTCGGGTTTTTGCTAGTCGCGCCAAGGCCGGGCGCGATTAGCAAAAACCCGAAGCTTTTTTGTCGACTCTACTTTACAGGCTGCTCACACACATTAATATCCATTCTCGAGCTAATTCATTCATAATGTCCCAATACGTGACCAAGATCTCGGTGCCCGCGCAGACCCACCCAAGCATACGGAGAGGCGTGAGCCTGCAGGATCGACACTGTTTTGCAACGACCAGATGCGGTATTCACCTTTGAAGCTCCTCTCGCGTCTCTAGGCCACCCAACTCGCTGAGTGGCACACTCCACTCAACGAAAACTCGTGCTGCACACAAATTCTGCCTGCGGTGATGGTGTAAACTCCGATGCCCACCTGTGATCTGCCTCGGGAACCTGAGACCACAACTGGAGCCGGCCGCGACGAACAGGTGCCCCCATGCACTGCAGCACGGCCAAAAGAAAAGCCACCCCACCATCACCGACTCCCGCTAGCGATCTTGGCCCACGACGCGTAGTGGCGGGCCCACTGCAGCCAGCGAAACCACGTCGGGGTCGTCACACGGGCCTCGTCCTCGTCGTCAGTGAGAGGCGCGCGGAGCCAGTCCAGGTCGAGCGCGTCTGAGATCGCGCCCCGGGTGCGCGCGGCGATGGGGGCCAGCTCGGAGCTCACGTCGACCCCGAGCAGCTCCCACAAAGGGTTGGCCCACACAGCCGTGAAGCCCATGCGCGTCCAGACGATGCGCACCCCCACGTAGCAGCTCGGGAACAGGAGCGCCTCGAACTCGAAGTAGTCAAAGAACGAGGCCGTCTTGAACCGGCACTCGCCCCCGAGAAGCGCGGCGAGCGGGGCCCCACGCGGCCCGCGGCCTTCCACAGCCACTGCGAGTAGTCAGGCGGCAGCGGCCGCAGCGTGGCCGCCACCTCGCTCGCCTCGAACTCTTGCCGCGCGACTCCGCCGATGACCAGGAAGCGAGCGCCGGGCGCGTTGACCGAGGTGTCTGCCAAGTCCACTCCTGCCCAAGCTTCGTGCATCACGGACATGGTGCCCTTGGTGAAGGCCACGGCGACGTCCGAGACCAGCAGCGCGGCATTCTTGGCGACCTGGGCGATCGCACCCGCGGCGTCGGCGAGGTCCTCAGACAAGCTCACCGCGGCGCCCACACCCCGCGCCAGCGAGGGCGCCAGCCAGGCCGGCAGCAAGGCGATCACGACCAGCAGCACCGTGCACTGGGACACGAGGTTCCAGCGGCGCCCGCAGCACCATCTGCCGAAGGTGCGAAGGCCAGCGCCGCAGCGGCTGGTAGGCTTCTAGGCTTTGCTGGCCTGAGCGGCCTGCGCCTTCTGAAGGGTCTGCCTCTGGAGCGCCTCGAGCTCTAGGCGGCGCGCGAAGTCCTGCGCCACCTCGGGCGAGGGCAGCGACGGCAGGCCCAGGACCCCGACGGGCCCCGCAGACGCGTGGAAAGGGGTCGACGCCACCGACACCGGCGAGATCCCCGGAGCGCACCGAAGGCGCGGGCGAGGAAACTCGGCTGTCAGGCACGACCTTGGTCCACGCGCCGTTGATCATCTCGTAGCCCTTGGGCGCCATGAGGCGATGTCGGGGCACTGCAAATCGTGTCGAAGTAGATCGGCCAGTTGGTGCTCACCCAGCGCTGCTGGCCCGCCAGGCCGCGCTGCTGCAACTGCTGCAAGACGGTGTTGGCACCCAGCACGTCCAGGTAGATGCGGAGGCTGCTGTCGCTCACCCACCTGCCGCCCTCGCGGATCTCGGAAAAGCTGGTCCCCTCCGCGCGGGCGTCGGTCGCCCAGCCGGAGCGCGGGCTGCGCGGGCCCCAGCCCACAGACACGCCCAAGGCCTGCTCGGCTTGCTTGAGCAGGGCGCGGTAGCGGGCGAGGGGGCACGGGACGAGGTGGTGACCCGGAGGGGTGGCTGCTGCAACTCCTGTTAGCACCCGAACTAGAACCTCATCCTGCTGAGTGAGCACAACAATCTGAGAACGTTTCGACTTCGTACCCTTCTTCGTGCCCAGGGCGATGACAAGCGGTGATGATGCAATACTGGCACCACCCTGGTAAAGGAAAGAGAGGTGCTCGACCAATACCCAGCATTTCTCACGGGCGCATTCCAGTCAAGCACTGCAGTATCAGGCCCAGCCCTAGCCGACCGTGGCCCCAGGAGGCAAGATGGCACGCCAGCAACTTCCCCGGCGCGCGCCCCAGGGGCACCGCGTGGCGTCTGGGCGCAGAAGACCCCCATCCTCGAAGAACAGCGTGAGTCCAGGCTAACTTGCCTCGAAAACGCGGGAAAAAGGAACTCCACCGCAGCTACCACCTGGCCGAACTTCGCCGGCGTCAGGTGGTCCACGCTGTCGCACTTGAACTCAACCAGCAGGTCGCCCCACTGGTCAGCTCCATGAGTGTCCAGTCCATACAACGCCGCCCAGTCGGTGAGCAACTTCGCGGCGTGTCGGTAGTTGGCAAGGGCCTGCGGCTGCACCTTGGCGGCGCGATGCTCGTCGAGCCGCCGCGGCCCAGCCGCGCGAGTTAGAAGCGACCACGGAGTCGTGATAGCCAGTCAGCAGCTTGGTGTTTGGTATCCACCCACGGTAACAGAAAGCCAACGCCAGGAGCCAGACAAAGGCCAGCACGTCGCCTGAGGAGCTGGTTTTAGCGCAGGCGAAGCTGAGCGACCCTTGGCCATCGCGGCCGACAAAGTCTCGTTATCTTCCAGATTTGTGATGAGGAAACCATGGGAGCCTGGGCAGGCCGCCACGCGTGTCAGGACAGTCAGTGCTGCTCTGCCCTCTCCAAAAGTGATGTGATCTGCTCGCTGCCAGCGGCCGGCCGCCAGCGCCGCCCAGGTGCCCGCGTCCGCCTCCAGCAGCTGGCGAGGGACCTTGGACACGGGGACGCGGCAGCTGATCTCGCGGCCCTGGCGGTTCAGGTGCGACACGCGGCCGTCCAGGCGGGCAACAATGCGCCCAGGGCGGGTGCCAGTCAAGATGAGCTCCTCGGCCAGCTCCTGGTCCACTGACTTGCCGACGATCCCGAACCCGCCGAAGTCGACCGCGTTGACGCCCTCCGCGTCCTATGAAAAAACCAGCGGCGCGGCAGGCGCCCCGAGCTCCGAGCGCACGGCGGGGCCGAGCCACTACATGACGCAAGCCTCCCGGCGGGCTGACGGCCACCAGGGGGCTACTCGTCCCTCGAAGCGCCCCATGAGCTGAAAGATGGCGCGGGGCACGGCAAGCAGCTCCCGCTTGGGCAGCGCGCCCCAGATCCACACGCCAACGACCCCCCTGAGCAGTTCGATGTCCACCCACGGCACCTCGAAGAGCCAGCCCAAACTGTCCTGCAGGAGGCTGGCCTTCACTGGCTCCACGGCCAGCACGGGCGGGCCGGCCGGGAATGTGTAGCCGACGACCTGGGACACCTCGCTCGCCACGACCCGCTCGGGGACGACGAAGCCCACGTCCTCCCAGGCGCCGGCCAGCCTTGACATGACCGCGTCGCAGGTCGGACTCGTCGAGCGCTGGCCTCGAGGGTGGGACGATATGCACACGCCGTCGCCCACGTGCACGTAGCTGGCCACGTCCTTCTCGCGCAGCTTGACCCGGCCCCCCTCGGAGTAGAGCTCTTTGAGCACGTACAGCGCACCGCGTAGGGGGCCGCCGACCGACGTGCTCCAGTTCGAAGTCCTCGAGCCCAGCGAAGCTGTTCTTCTCCACCCCCCTGGGCCCAGACCGTCCTCGCCCATGGCCACGAGAGTCCTGACAACACACAGGGCGAGAAAACGACAGATGCCTGGAGGGCATGTTTGAAGTCGACGGGTAGCGAACGTCCCACCAGAGACTCGTGCGCACGACTTGCCGTGTTTGTGACGTCCATCGCACCTTAGGGAACCCTTAGCGATCCCAAGGAGGTTGGAGAGGAGACCTGTTGGTTTCTGGGCCACACCCCCAAACATCCACTGATCGAACTCAACGACTGACACCCCTGCCCTTTCGGCGAGCCCCTGGACTCCATCCAGGACCCAAATCGAGGGGTAGGGCTCGCATCCCGGGTCGGCCGGGTGCTCGACAAGGAAGGCGCCCCCCTGAGCTAGAACAGCTTCGCAGAGCCCCAGAAAATTAAACAGAAGCACGTTTGCCTCGTCCATTTTTCGCCTGCTGTCCCGCCGTCAGACCTCCCAGACGGGCCGCCGCCTGCTGCTCGCGCCGCGTCCGCAGCGGCGGCGGCCCGTCTGGGCGGAAGCGCGCGCGGCTCCAGGTTGCGCACGGCGGCCCGCCCAGCACGACGTCCAGGAGGCCCTCCTTGGCGAGGCCCAGCAGGAGGGAGATCGCGCGCGGGTCGCTGAAGTCCCACCTCCGATCGTACGCCAGGTCGACGCTGAACACGAAGACCCTCGCGCCGTGCTGGTCCCCGAGCTGCTCGATGTAGTGCTGCACGTCCTCCTGCCGGCGCTGGCCCGCGAACACGTGCAGGACCACCATCACCCTCGAGTCGAGCTGCTTCAGGGCCCTGACCTGGTCCACGAACTCGGGCACGGACATGCCCGCGCCCACGGGCCCCTTGGCGCGCCGAGCCCCCTGGCGGCTGACCCACTCGACGTCGGCCACGCCCACCACGTCGGTGAGCTCCTGGCGCGATGCCTCCAGCTGCTGCAGCACCTTCGAGCTATCCACCAGGCAGCGGCCAAGCGCCTGCATGTTGATGGCCATCATGATGCGCACCGAGTGCGACGAGCCCATCGGCAGGCGGGCGTCGCACGGGTAGATCAGCAGGTCGTCGGGCACGCCCGCCAGCTCGCTCGGCAAGAGCGCTCTCAGCAGCCCCGCTGTCACCGGGGGCGTGCCCATCCAGGGCCACATCCACTCAGGCGTCACGATGGACGAGAACGCGCTGGACTCGTCACAGCGGGCGACGCTCAGAGCGGAGCCAGGAGCCCAAAGCATGCCCAGGGCTCCGCCGCCGCCCAAGCCGCGGCCCTCACGCCCGCGCACGTCGCGCCATACGTAGTTGGCCGGGACAGCCATGATCAGCTTCCGCTGCTTGGTCGGGCCCTTCTTCCGCACCGCGCTCACGCCGTTGATCGCCTTGACCTGCTCGCGCGCGCGGTAGACCCAGAGCCCCGGCGGCAGGTCCTCTCGATGTAGGTACTTGATCCACTCGGAAGGCTCGCCGCCCAGGAAGCCGTAGTGCTGCTCCAGCTCGTCCTTCAGTACTTCTGATTTTCCTGACCAGTGAATCACATGTTCCTCATCTCGGTAGAAGGCGGCCTCGTCCGCAGGCAGAGCGTCGAGCATGTTGACCGTCTTGCGAGTTACCACCTCGTCTACGCGGTCGGCCTCGAAGGGCACACGCACGCCCACTCTCTTGCAGCCTGTGTACGAGACCTCGCCCAGCTTGAGGAGATCCCTCAGCGCCTGCACGCCAGTCACCCTCTCGGGCCGGCGAACCTGGCCAGACTCCTGCGCGAGGCGGACCGCGCGCAGCGGAGCCAGGCCGGTGGCGGAGCCATCACCTCGTCTGTCTTCAACGCGGGCTCCGCCACGTGCTGGTCGTCGCATATTACCAGAATAGGTTCCGATAGTACCCTCAATTACCCCAGTGCGACCCTACCTAGCAGTTGGAGCCCCTAGGATAGCAGAATTACTTGCTATGCTATGCTATGATATGCCATGTTATGCTGCGCTATGCTATGCTATGCTACGCTATGCTGCGCTATGATATGCTATGATGTGATATGCGATGCTATGATATGATATGATATGATATGTTCAGCTATGGTATGTGGTGCTGTGAGGTGCTATGCTAAGCTATGCTGGGCGATGCTATGCTAAGCTGCGCTATGTTATGCTTTGCTACGCGATGCGATGCGATGCCATGCTGTGCTATGCTATGGTATGAGTTGTTATGCTTGGCTATGTTATGCTATGTAATGGTTTGCGAATGCAGCGCTGCGCTATGCTACGCTAAGCCAAGCTAAGCCAAGCGAACCCTCGGTCGGGGATTACACCCATGTTAATGCCATGATATGCTGGGCGATGCTATGATATGCTATGCTGCGCTATGATGTGCAACGCTATGGTATGATTAGCTGTGCTCTGCGATGCTCAAGTTCAGCGAAGCTAAGATGAAGGTAAGCTAAGCTGAGATAAACCTGAGCTAAGATGAAGCGAAGCTAAGCTAAGATGAAATAAGTTAAGCGAAGATGAAATAAGCAACACTAAGCTAGAGGGGGGCAACTGGGGGAACCGCACGGCGGACACTGGGGGAACCGCCCGGGGCGCTTTCCACTGCCCGGCCCCTTTAAGCCCAGAGAGTAAGAACCCTTCTAGGCAGAGCCTAGGTAGGAAATGATCTGATTCGCCTCCTTGCAGATTGCCCCTGCGCGCTGCTCGCTGCCGCAGGCGCCCCGAGGCCGCCGAGCTCGACGGCGGCATGGGGAGTAGAGGGAGCGGCGCACAGGTCGAGCGCAACTCGAAGGCCTCGGCCACCTCCTCCAGGTCGGGAAACTCGCCTCGGCGGGTCAGCTCGGGCCTGGAAGGCGGCGGCGCACGGAAGCAAGGCTGCGGCGCGGCAGCAGGTGCGGAGCCGCGGCGACGATGTCCCCCCCCTGGTAGTCGCAGCCGTAGATCCGGTTGACGTGGAGCGGCCCCCGTCTGCCTAAGCCGCCCCCCGGCGTCGTCGGGTCACTTGCCTGACCCCTTGGGCCCCTTGCCCTTGGAGTCCGTCTTGTTGTCGCCCTTGCCCCGACGACGAAGCTCGGCCTGCGCCCGCTCGTCGCGCTGGAGCTCCTGCTTGGAGTGCATGGTGGCCTCGCCTATCATCCAATTAGGTGCAATGTCTACTGCGCTGCCTGGAGCGGCCACAGCGCGAAGAAGCGCGCCACCGACGTAGTCCTTCGTACGCTGCTCATATACATGGGCGGACAGATGACTGAGCGCTAGCTCGAGCCGGTCGTCGGTGTTCAGCTTCTGGCACAGCTCCAGGTCCGACGAGATGCCACCGACAGCGAAGTAGATGGTCGTCGCCATGGCCCACAGGTGCTGCCAAGACTCGGACGTCTTCAAGCCCACGTGATACTCCTGTAGCCAGTGGCGGACCGAGGTCGTGCCAGCACCGCGGATGTCCCTGCAGATTTCCCCAGCGGCGCGGCGGAAGTCGGGCGGGGGGCCACGCGCCCACGAGTCCACGTTGCTAGACTGCGCCAGCCCGACCGCGCGCTCGCCCGCGCCGCCGCCAGCTGAGGTCGCCGCTGCCTCGATGCTCCGCAGCAGCTGCCGCAAGCTCTCGGCGTCGGGCGCGCCGACGGTGGCGGCGCCCACGTAGCCCCCGGCCTGCAGCGCCTCCTCCACTGGCGCCGCGAGGGCCCCAGCCGCGTCCAGCGCCGCCACGCGCTGCCAGAAGCGAGCGCCCCACCACGGGTCCGCGGGCTGCGCGCCTGCCAAGGCGTCGAGCTCCGCGGGCACCCGCTGGGCACGGGCAGCGGCGAGCGGCGGCCCCTGTGACGGCGCCGCGCCCAGGGCAAGCAGAAAGCCCCCGGCGGGCGGGGCCGCGGCCGCAGGCGGCGGCGCGGCGGCCGCGGGCGGCGGCGCGCCCCCCACCGCCCCCCACGTCTGGGACATGGGCCCGCCCACATCGGCCCCAGCTGCGAAGGCCGCGAGCGCTGCCATCCCGCCGTCTCCGACGGTCGCCGGCGGCGGCGCGCCCGCGGGTGGCGGGGCTCCAGGCGGCGGCTGCCGCGGCGGCGGCACCGGAGGCAACCCAGTCGGCGGCGGCGCGGGCGAAGCCGCCAGCGCCGCGCCCGCCGGGCCCTCGGGCTCGGTCACCTCCAGCGCCGCCAGCCGCGCGCGGAGCAGCTCGAGCCCCGCGGGGTCGGAGGCTGCCCGGCCGCTGCCCCGGCCGAAGCCCGCCCGCCACCAGGTGGCAGCGAGCGCGAGCAGCCGCAGCCCCAGCGCCTGGCCTGCCTTCACCACGGCGTCGCGGCCCGGATCGGCGCGCCACGCAGCGCGGGCCACCAAAGCGGTCGCCGCGAGCCCGGTCGCCAGCAAGCCCAGGGCCCACCAGCGGCTCGGCGCCAAAGAAGCCGACGGGGCCTCCGCGGTCGCTTTCAAGGACGTCGAGGGAGCCACCATCACGTCTCAGACTGAGGGAGGGCCGTAGGAGGCCCCAAACACCAATGTAGAGTTTCTGGGAACCTGAGTCATGGGGTTTTGACCCAGAAACAGCTATGGAAAAGACACAGGCATGAGGCCCAGGCTGCATGGCTCAATACCTTCGGGTTTTTTGTCTAATCGCGCCAAGGCCGGGCGCGATTAGCAAAAACCCGCTGCTTTTTGACGACTCTACTTTACAGGCTGCTCAAACACATGAATATCAATTCTCGAGCTCACTCATTCATGTATATATGCAAACATGCATGCTTGCATACACACACATACATACATGAATACATGCAGACATACTTGCATGCATGCATACCTGGATACATACATACATATGTACATTTGCGCCTGTGTGGGGCTCTCCTGGGGGCCACCAGCTCATTTTGCATCCGCAACTCTGCGCGAAGGCGATCACCCGGAGCTCCGATGCTCAGCGGCAGGCCTCGAGACTGGCCACAGACACAAGGCAGCAGCCTGAACAGTCTGAAAATGATCGAGCTGAAAATGAAATGGGAACGAAGTGCGGGCGGGAGGCTTGAGCATGTGATGCCCACGGCCCCCGCCCGATCTCTACATAGCAAAGAATATATGGCACGCCATGGCAATCTGTGCCTGCGTGGGGCTCTCCTGGGGGCCACCAGCTCTTTTTGCATCCGCAACTCTGTGCGAAGGCGATCACCCGGAGCTAAGATGCTCAGCGGCAGGCCTCGAGACTGGCCGCAGACACGAGGCAGCAGCCTGAACAATCCAAAACTAAAACAAACTCGAGCAACGGCGAAATTTGGATGTCTGGCCTAACAGGCCGCCAGTCTGCTCAGGCTGAGAAACGAATGGTTTCTCAGAGCCTGCTGATAGCACTTGACCACGAGGCGGCATGGCCCCTTGTGGCATGGTTCGGCGATGTGGGTCCAGAAAATACCTAACTCATTCTTTCCTTCAAGGACCTGATGAGGGCGGCCACTGAACGAGCACAGGCCACGACCAGAACATTGACAGGGCAAGAGAGCACTGAGGTCGTGGTGACAGTATAGCAGCCTGGTGCGTTTGCGCCAGGGCGCGCCGAAGGCGCAGAAATCGATGTCCAAGACTTGAGTGTTACGATTGCGCAAAAAGCTCAGAGCACCTGGCAGCTGCCACAGCCAGGAGGCGCTCGGATTCTCAATCACCACGGGAATGTTCAGGCTGCGTGCAAGCAAGAATAGCGAAAAAACTGAAGGTGGCCACAGTGTCTCCTCGCTCGACCTTGAGTTGATCGTTGGGCGAAAGAGAGGGCAAGCCAAGAGGGTACTGCCGAGTGCGCAGAGGAGGCGGGCCGTTTGGCCGATTGCGTGCGCGGCTCATGGAATTGCAGGGCGTGGCGATCCAAATCCCGATGATGAGGCGGCCACGCACCCATCCTCGAACCAGACGGTGGACACGACGAAGTAGCAGGTCACTGCACGCGTCGTGGGTTATGTCCAGCTCGAAGGCGGCATGCTGCGCCCTGAAGAGCAGGCGCCAAGCTGACGACATCCTCCCTGAGCCGCTGAACACCTCCAGGAAGACCCCGGACTTGGAGCGCTTCACCCACGCTGCCAGCTGGCTGACAGGGCGGCACCAATCCTGGTGAACGACTGCTCGGCCCTGAGCTGCAGAGCCTGGGCAGTCGGTGGAGCTGCTCCTGCGCGCGGCCGCCCTTGGCGCACCGACGCAGCGCGGCGTCGTTCGCCCAGCAGCCACGCTTCTGGATGTCCTTCAGCGGGCGGGCAGCGGCGCACAGCTCGTGCTTGCTCCTCCGTGCCGAAGCTGATGCAAGGTCAGACTGCCTAAGCATCCCAGGCCGAGGCTGTCCACGGTGGCCTCGGAGCGGTAGGTCCACTGCGCGTAGGTCACGGGGAAGAGGCGGTGCCCGACAGGTGTCCGGCGGTGCAGCTGCGCGATGAGGCCGGGCAGCCACGGGAAGCACACCGAGTCCACCAGCGAGCTCTCGTCGAACACACCTGTCTTGGACGGGGTCTGCCGCTCGAACATGTGGAGAACGACGCACCAGTAGTGCATGTTGGCGGCGGTGGTCAGCCCGGGGGGACTGAGCTGCGACTGCACCAGAGCCAGGGCTTCCCGGGGTCTCAGGCACAGGGCGAACGTCAGAGCCGTGAGCCACGCGTGGACGAGCAGGCCGCGGGTGCACATCGTCTCCACGTTGAGACACCACGGGCCACGGCAGCGGCAGCCGCGAACGTGCGGGGGCCAAGCGGGAGCAGCCCTTGGCAGCACGCGCTGCGCGAGGCAGACGGCCCTGCCGAGTCCCCAAGTCGGGACGGCTGAACGCCAGCGCCGCCATGAGCTTCCAGGCGTCGCTGCTCTCGCCCCCGCCCAGGAACTCCTCGTGGAAGAACTGCACCAGGGCCTGGTCCACCTCTGCCGCGCTCGCGAGCTTGAGGCTGCGCTGTGCTGCCCACTGGGCGAACGCCTGCTGGCGGCGCCCGTAGTCGGCCCGCGTCGGCGCCGACGCCGACTGCCCCTCCAGGAAAGTCAAGCCCTGGTGGGGGGGGCCGACCTCGGCAAAGAGGGGAAACACACTGTCCTCTCGCGCCGGCGCGCCGCCCGACGGTCGCTCTCGGCCGTTGGGGCCGTCGTCGGACCGGAGCGGCGAGCGCTGGCCTTCGGCCGGGCGGCCAGGCGCTTGCGCGCTCGCTCGAGCGGGGCGCTGCTCGCCAGGAAGCCCGGGGCCAACAGGGCCAGGGGCGCTGCGATCGCCAGGAAAGGCAGCCTCTCCGCGCGCACAAACAGCTTCGGGGACATCAGCAGCCCGATCACGCGAGGCCGGGACGGCGCTGTTGTGCTCGGATGGAAGCCACCGCCAGACCGCGAAGCACCCAGAAGCCAGGAGTAGAGCACACACCTGGCGACAGATCCTGAGAAGCGGGGGCGAAGAGGACCTGCCCTTGAGCAAAGATAGCACCGGTGCCATTGAGTCGTTTAAGATGATGTGGGTCGTGTTGAGGTTTCGGGGGGCTCTGAGACGGTGTTTCAGACAGAGTACTAACGCCCCCCCCCTCCAATGCCACCTGCGCCCCCCTCTTGCCCCAAAGTGTAGATAGAACGCAATGCCACCCCTCGGCCCACACGTCCTCTGGAGCATCCTCGAACGCAGCCCCCCCTCCCCCCACCCCCCTCATCCTGACCCGGGCCGAGCTCGGACCGGAACGGGATCTGCTGCTCCAGGGCTGCTGCGACGGCTGTTCGCTCACGACCACGTTGGGGCGACGCTCGCTTCGAACACGATGAAGCGATGCTTTTGGCTTGCTTGCTTTCCTGGGCCAGGGCCTGGTCTCGAGGGGCACCCTGCTGCCCCCCATCTCGGGGGAACCCCCACCTCTCGTTGAAGATTTGTCCCCCTGCATCATACAAGCCTCCCACCTCTCGTTGAAGATGGTCAGGCGATATCCTGAGACGGAGCAAAGGTCTTCTCAGTGACTCCAGCGCCCCACCACGAGGCGCCCACGCAAGAAACAATGGGCGCCCGGCGTCGCGGAAGCACAGGTGCAGCAACGAGCGGCACCACTGCAGCACCCGCCTCACAGCCGGAGGCAGACGCCGTCGCTCACGAGCGCCCTCGCCCATAAAGCCGTAGACGGCACTCAAGCAGCTCAGCAGCTCGCGGCGGATCCGCGCCCTCGACGCGAAGTGCGAGATCACCTTCATCATGGCGTGGCCACTGCACCAGCCTCGCGCGAGGAGTTCGCCGAGGCCCAGCCGGAGGCGCCACCGCAGCCGCACGCTGAGGCCGATCACGGGCCTGTCCCGGTCGAAATGCCAGCACAGCGCGTCGCCGCCCACCGAGGCCTCCACTGGGTGCGCGGGGAGAGACGAGGCCGTCATCTCATCACTCACGCGAGTGGAAGCGGCCCGGGCGCCCTCGAGGCGGCGGGACAGCGCGATGAAGTTGTCCACATACACTGCGTGCGCCATCCCCTCGCCGAGCGACGGGGCAGGGCGGCGATCCACCAGGCGACGGCCAAAATGGCAGGGAAGGGCCCGGGCGGTCACCGCCTCGTTCAAGGTCTGGCAGATCCACAGGCTGATGCCCCAGCCCATCGGGGGGCATCGGAAGCAGCGAACCACCCAAGACGACGCCTTGACGGGAGCCCCGTCGACAAGCTGCGATAGCCCCGCGTCTCCAGCGCGAAGTCGGGGCAGGCCGAAGAAGCGCCGGAGCCATTGAGGCACCTCGATCTGGTAGACAGCGTCCGAGACGCCCACCCCGCCGATGCTGATGGGCACGTCGCCGTCGACGGAGACCTGCGAGGAGGCCGCGCCACCGCCATCTCCACTGGGCCCGCAGGGGCGAAGCGGAGGGGGGCGCGGCGGCCGTCGAGGAGCATGCGCAGCGACCCGCCGTAACGTTCGGCCGACGTAACATTCGGCCGAGCTGTGGAAATCCACCAGCCCGGCAGCTTGCATCTCCCGCACCACATTCGCGCAGAGGCGCGGGTTGCGGAGGGCAGGGTCGGCGTAGAGTCGCCGCGGCCCAGCCTCCCTGATACGTTCCATCCCCAGCTGCCGGGGTAAAAGCAATTCTTTAAGACGATGAGCGATGTTCTGGCCTGCCACCTCGTCGATGTCCGCCAGAGCCGCCGGTGGTCTGCCTGCAGGGGGCAAGGAGATGGAGCCGACAAGGTCGAAGCTCACCGGCGCAACCATCGTGGCGTCACCCTCGTATGACTGCGCAATCCGGAGCTCCTCGAGGGCTCCTGGACCGCCCAAGTCCTCCGGGCAGGGGCCGAACCTGACAGCGGCCTGCCGCAGCCCCGAGAGGACCTGAGCGCGGCCAGCCGAAGGCGCAGATGAGCAAACAAGCGCCTGACCGCGGCCTGCAGCAAGGCAGCCCCAAGTCGATCAGCGCGTCGGTCATCTACCTGACCATGCCGTCAACGTGGTTCCGCTTCTCCAAGCGTCTCCGGACTGACCGCGAAGGCGGGTGAGAGGACTGCGATGGCAGAGGCCCAGCGCCCCGAAGAGGTAAAGGAAAGAGGTCACGCTGGCAATGTTGGGCGCTGGGAAGAGGAGCCTCATGTACAGGAAGAGACGCTGCAGCCGCGAGGCCCACGGCTGCCCCCTCTCGGCCTGGCCGACGGACGGGCGGGGGGATCCCGAGCGCCAGTCGCACTGCTCATGATGATAGAACGCGGCGCTCTTCACGGGCCTTCCTGATCTGCTTCAGGATCCCTGCGTCGCGCTCCACTTTCTTGGAGACGTGGTGCTCCAACAACGTCGGGCATATCATAGAGCAGCCATCCTCCTTTGCCGCTCCAGTGAACGCCGCCGCCTCGTCCACGATTCCGAACTCGTGTAGGCCAGCTCCACGCCCACGACCCTTCTTGTTCTTGTCTTTGCTGTCGCCATCGGCCGGGGCAGCACCACCTGAGCCTCTGGCTTGCTGGGCCTCGAACTCCATGGAGTAGATGTACTCGCACAGCTGCGGCTGCCTCATGGCCAGCTCCACCCCGACGAGGTCGGGGAGGTTGAGCTGGTCCCAGCACCCGAGGTGCTCCAGCATCTTCATGATGTTCTCGTAGTGGCTGACACCGTAGTCGTCTTTGTTGAAGCGGTAGAAGGCAATGAAGGCATTGAAGTGCCCCACCGGCCCTCCTCGTTTCCGATCGATGAACTGGCAGCACCATAGCACGGTGCGTGGTCCGTCAAGCAGCCACCCTGAAACATTGCTCTCCACCAGCATTGGCACCACCTCGCGCCATGCAAGACGCGCACGCGTGCCGTCAGCTCGAGGAGGCACTCCGAGCAGCCTGATGTCCGCACCACTCTCAGCGCATTTCTAAATCATCGGTGAGAGCGTGATCTGCCTGATCGCCACCCCGCCAGCGCCAACGCGCATGAGGCCGAGGTCGCCCTCGAGCTTCTCCGAGCCGTTGAGCACCACGACGTCCCCGCGATCCTCGGCGTTGGTGGTCTCCATCAAGACCCAGACGGGCCCAGGCGGCACGGCGGCGGGGGCCGCTGCAGCCCCGACCGACGGCGGGGGCCCCCCCGCGGGCGCTCCAACGAGCGCGGCCGCTGCAGGACCCGCAGGGAAAACCACTCCGGCCAGGGCGGCGGCCGGGGGGGCGGCGGCGGCAGCTGGCGCGCCAACCGCGGCGGGGGCACCCATCGCGAAGTCGAACTCCAAGAAGACCCCGCCAGGCGGCACAACCAGGGGCCGGCTAGCCACGCGCTCGCGGTCCAAGAAGACCGCCTCGGCCACCTGGTCGAGCGCGTCCCTGATCGCCTGCGTCTCCTGGGCATTGGGCTCGCGCCGGAAACGGTACAGCTGCAGCGGATCCACCCCCTGGAGCGCCTGCCGAGTCCGACTGAACACCACCGCCACGATGTCCGGACCGCTGGGCGTGTAGCACTCCTCGTACACGTCGTGGTCAGGGCTCGAGATCAGGACGCTGAGAGGGTCAGTGATCCCCACTGGAGGACTCGCCAACCTGCCCCAGACTCGCCGCTGATGCCACAGCGGCTCGCCTCGGTACAGCACCCACGCCCAAGGCAGGACGCCGGCGGGGGCCGCCGCCCTGTCCGCCATACCGACGATCGTCCGGGCCAAGGCCCACAGCGTGCTCAAGAAGCTCCTCCCAAATTGCAGGCCCAGCAGCGTCACGTGGCACAGCAGCAGCGGCGCCCAGCTCAAGCCCGCCGCGGCGAGTTCCACCGGCGTCGGCGCCGGTGCCGAAGCCGGAGGCGTCTCCAGCGGCGGGGGCGGCTCGGGGGCCGCGGTGGGCAGCGGCGCAGGCTGCACCGCCGGGCAGGTCAAAGGGTCTGACCCCCGGCAGTGCACCTCCCCGCACGAGAGGTTGGGGCACGCCACCGCCGGGCAGGTGGGAGCCGCTGGGCAAGTCGGTGCCGGTGGGCACCGCGGCGCCCGCGCGATCCAGGCCGCCAGCAGGTTCGACGCCGAGCCGAGGAGGGCGAGGACAGTGGCTCGGCCAACCATCCGCCCCGCCTGAGCAGACGTCCCAGCTTGCTGGGAAAAAGGCTTGAGCATGTGATGCCCACGACCCCCACCCGATCTCTACACAGCAAAGAATGTATGGCACACCATGGCAATACATACATATATACATACATGCACACATACATGCATACGTATGCGCATGCATGTATGCATGCATGCATGCATACATACATACATACATACATACATACAGGCACGCAGACATATATACATGCATACATACATACATACATGCATGCATGCATGCATGCATGCATACATACATACATACGTACGTACGTACATACATATCAACAGACATACATGCATGCATGCATACATACATACATGCATACATGCATGCATACATACATACATGCATACATGCATACATATATACATGTGTACAGTCATACATACATACATACATACATGCATGCATACATACATACATACATACATACATATATATACATACATACATACATACATATGTACATATGTACATACATACATACATGCATACATACATACATACGTACGTACGTACGTACGTACATACGTACATACGTACATACGTACATAAATACATAAATACATGCATACATACATGCATACATACATACATACATACATACATACATAGGTACATACATACATATCTACATACATGCATACATACATACATGCATGCATGCATACATAACTACATGCATACATGCATACATGCATGCATGTATATATATATATACATGTACATACAGACATACATGCATGCATACATGCATACATACATACATATATGCATATATATATATATACATACATACATGCATGTATGCATGCATACTTACATGCATGCAAACATACACACATACATACATGCATACATCCATACATGCACGCATGCATACATGCATGCATGCATGCATGCATGCACATATACATGCATACGATCATATATACGTACGTAAATACATATAACATACATGCACGCATACATACATACAAACCAAACATGCATGCATCTTTACAAACATACATACACGGATACGTACACATGTATACATGCATGTATTGTATCCTCCATCATCCCTCCCTCCTTCGCCTCCTCCTTCGCCTCCTCCTCCTCCTCTTCCTCCTGCTCCTCCTCATCAATCCCACTCCTCCTTTTCATCATCATCATCCTAATCATCAGCATCATAATGATCAGCATCATCATCATCATCATCATCAGCATCAGCATCAGCATCTTCATCATCAGCATCATCATCAACATCAGCATCATCAACATCATCAGCATCATCAGCATCAGCATCATCATCAACATCCGCATCATCAGCATCATCATCATCAGCAGCAGCATCATCATCCCCCTCCCTCCCTCCCCGCAGGTCGGTGGAAAAGGAAGACCTCTCTAGAACAACTCAAACTCACGTTCACACTCACCATGGCCCCATCCTCATCCTCGCCCTCCACCTCTGCACGCCCCCTCGCCGTTCGCAATAGCCTTGCTCCCACGGCTCGATGTGTCCACCTTCTCCTGTAACAACCATCACGTGCCCCTTCCCACCCGCTTCCTTCTCGCTCCACCACCACCCCCCTCCTGCTCTCCTTCTGCCCACCATTCTGACGCAGAGAGCAAGAGACGCCCGCACCCGTTTCTGCTGGACAGCGACACGGACCCGCGCACTGGCGACTTCGGGTACCTGCCGGCGAGCGAGGATGCAAGGCCAAGCGAGCCACGACGTATGCGAGCGGCCCTCGGCAGACTGCTTTTTGATCGAAGGCGAGCTGGATCCAGCAGGCGGTCGGCTAACAGCGGGGCGCGTCGAAAGCGAACTAGGCAGAGGAGAAAACCTCGGCAGGCTGCACGCGGACGCCCGGAACCACGACCGATCGGACGCGCCCAGGCGGGCTCGGCGCGGACGCACGCGAGCGCAGCGCCGAGTGTGCGCCGCCGTCTCCGATGATCGGGGACGGCGCCGCCGCCGCGAGCGGCGCCGCTGGGCCGCGGCCGGGACGCGCTGCAGGCTGCGAGCCCAAGGGGAGGGCCCGAAGCCCCGAGGTCCCTGCAGTTGCCGCGAGGGAGCAAGGGTCACAAGGGCCACAAGAGGTCGCAGGGGAGGAGGAGGAGGAGCAGGAGGAGGAGGAGGAGGAGGAGGAAGAGGAGAAGGAGAGGGAGGAGGAGGAGGAGGAGGAGGAGGAGGAGGAGGAGGAGGAGGAGGAGGAGGAGGAGGAGGAGGAGGAGGAGGAGGAGGAGGAGGAGGAGGAGGAGGAGAGGGAGAAGGGGGAGTGAGAAGCAGGAAGAGGAGAAGGAGAGGAGGAGAGCACACGCCAACGCTGCGCTGGCAGACTCGGGCCAGCGGCCCGGCCCCCGGCCGCGAGCGCGACGACCGCCGCGCGACGCTCGCTGGCCAGGGGCGCGGAAGCGGCGGGCGCGGCGGAGGCGCGGGGGGAGGGCCCTGGCCGCCGCGGCGGCGGACGACGCCGCCGAGGCGAGGCGAGGCAGTTGAGGAAGCGCGCACGGCTCCTGGAGTAGAGGCCTCCTAGATGGGGTCCGAGTCGGAGGATCGAGCCGCATCGCCGATGCATCGGCGGTGCGGCTCGATGTGCAGCCCGAATCTCTCCACGTCGACGTCGCCGATGCATCGGCGATGCGGCGCGAGGAATCCTCCAACCCCATCTACCTGGACCCGATCCGGGAGGCCTAGCTGGAGGCAGGGCTGGCCAGCGCTGGCCGTCCAAGCGGCCGCTCAGCGGCCCGCGCCCAGGCCGCGCGGCAAGTGGCGGCGCGCGCGCGGCGGCGCGGCTCTGAGAGCTCGCGGGGGGCTGCGTGCCTGCGCCGTGCGCCCGCTGGGGCGGGCCGCGGCGACGGGCTGGTGGCGACCCGCGGCGCCGCCCACGCGAGGGCAAGGCTGCCGCTGAGGGGCTGAGGCGCCGAGGCCCTCTGAGGCCCCTCTTGAGGACGGGAGGGGGGCACCCACAGAGGCAGAGCGCCGCCCAGGAGCCGGAGGGCCACCCCCCTCCTCGCCCCGCCCCCTCCTGCGCGCGCCGACGGCACTCTCATCCGAGGGGTAACGGCGCCACCAGGGAGCCCAGTGGCGGACGACAGACGAAGACGACGGGGGGGCGTTGGGGGAAGGCCAGTCTCCCCAAGTGCGGCGTGCGTCGTTCGCGCAGCGTCGGTGGCCACTGGGTTCCGTCCATCGCTGGGGGAGAACTCTTGGCGGTGGGATGGTCCGGGGCTGCACGCGGGCCGAGCGGTGATGCGTGCATGACAGGGCGGGCCCACAAGTCCAGCCAGCCCAACAGACACTTCGGAACTATACGCGAGCAGTTGTGTGCAAACCATTATGTCGTGTTCATCTGAGGCCTGGCACGCGACCTGTACCAGACATACGGGCTGTTACTTATGAACCGTGCAGCTTGCTGTCACAGCAGCCAGCTCGGGCACTTGTCGACCATGGAAGTTATGGTTTGGGAGGAGGAGTGCGAAGCGCAACCATCCTTGTTCAACTCGGCGATGCGGCAGCTGCACGGCGAATCGAAAGGTCGCCAGGCGAACCTGTTATAGGCAAGATCATGCAGCGGACCGTTAGCAGTGGAACAACGAATGCGCTGCAAACAAATGTCATCCCCCTGGTCTGGGATGGCCGACGATATCGCACACAGGGCGCCGGCGGAGGACGAGAGGGAAGAAGGAGGAGGAGGAGGAAGAAGAAGAAGACGAAGAAGGAGGAGGAGGAGGAGGAGGAGGAGGAGGAGGAGGAGGAGGAGGAGAGGGAAGAAGGAGGAGGAGGAAGAAAACGAGAGGGAAGAAGGAGGATGAGGAGGAGGAAGAAGACGAAAAGAAGAGGGGGGGCAGCGTGGTTGCCAACATTGCCTGCCCAAGCGGGTGAAGACATACGAGAGAGCGCGCCCGTGGAACACTCCCAAAGGCGGGGGTGGGGGGGGGGGCCTCCCGGGGGGGCCCTTGGCTTCCCCCCACCCCTTGGACCTCCCCTGCCCGAAGCCCCCCCCCCCTCCCCTTCGTCTCGCCCCTCGAAAGCTAACCCCCCTCCCTCCCCCTTTCCACAGGTGGGGGAGTGGAGGGGTTTAACTCCCCCCCCCCCTTTGAACACCCCCTGCCAGAAGGGCCCCCCTCGCCCCCGTTCTTCCACCCTGCGGAAGCTACCCCGCCCCCTCCGCCCCTTTCGCGCTCCAGAAGCTAGCCCCCCCTCCCCCCTTCCCGAGAGGAGGGGGGGGGGCCTAGTTATCCCCCTCCCCTCCCTTTGCACCCTCCTGCCTGCCGCCCCCCCCCCCCATCCCCCCCTTTTTGGCAAAGGGGCTTGGAAGCCACCCCCTTTGGCTGAATGAAGGGATGCCGAGCAAAAAGGGCGTCGACAGCCAAAAGGGCGCCGAAAACCAAAGAAGCGCCCAAAACTGAAAGAGCGCTGAAAAGCAGAGGGGCGCCGAGTACCAAAAGGGCACCGAAAACCAGAAGTGCGCCGAACACCAAAGGAGCGCCGAAAACCAAAAGGTCACCGAAAACCAAAGAAGCGCCGAAAACTAAAAGAGCGTCGAAAAGCAGAAGGGCGCCGAATACCAAAAGGCGCCGAAAACCGAAAGGACTCAAAAAAGGCTCCGAAAACCAGCGGGGCGCCGAAAACCAAAGATGCACCGAAAACCAAAATGATACCAGAGAAAAACCACAATCATAATCTTTTTCGGGCTGTAGGGCTATAGGGCTACAGGGCTATATAGGCTCTTGGGCGCTATATGGGCTATATGGCTAGATGGCTATATGGGTTATAGTTCTTCAGGGCTATAGGGCGATAGGGATATAGGGCTATAAGGCTATAAGGCTACAGGGCACCGGGCACCCGGGCACCCGGCACCCGGGCACCCACCAGGGCACCGGGCACCCGTCACGGG
Organism: Prorocentrum cordatum; assembly: GCA_963575745.1. Lineage (NCBI taxonomy): Eukaryota > Dinophyceae > Prorocentrales > Prorocentraceae > Prorocentrum > Prorocentrum cordatum. Next base: position 278,585 of record CAUYUJ010017371.1, on the reverse strand, counting down.
CACCCGGGCACCCGGGCATCCGGGCACCCGGGCCCGGCCACCCAATCGGCGGCGAACCTGGGCACCCGGGCACCGAATCGGCGGCACACCTCACCTACCCTTAAATCCGCTAGGATTCCTACAGAGGCAAGCTCTCATTGGGGAACAGCGCCAAAAACCAAAAGGGCGCCGAAAACCAAAGAGCGTCGATACTCAAATGGGCGACGAAAACCAAAGGAGCGCCGAACTTCAGAAGGGCGTCGGACAACAAAGGTGCGCCGAGAACCACAGGGGCGCCGAAGTCCAGAGGGCCGCCGAACACCAAAAGGGCACCGAAAACCAAACCGGCGCCGAAAACCAAAGCAGCACCGAAAAACAATGGGGCGTCGAAAACCAAAGGGCACCGAAAACCAAAACCGAAGGAGCGCAGAAAACCAAAGGGGCGCCGAAAACCACAAGGGTGCCGAAAACCAAAGCGGCGCCGAAAACCAAAGCGGCGCCGAAAACCAAAGGGGCGCCGAAAACCAACAGGGCATCGAAAACCAAAAAGATGCCGAAACCCAAAGAAGCGCCGGAAACCACAACGGCGCCGAAAACCAAAAGGGGCGCCGAAAACAAAAAGGGCGCCGAAGACCAAAGATGCGCCGAAAACCAAGGGGGCGCAGAAAACCAGAAGGGGGACGAAAACCAAACAAGCGCCGAACACGAAAAGGTGCGCCGAAAACTAAAGGGGCGCCGAAAACCAGAAGGACACCGACAACCAAAATCAGCGAAAATAACAAGGGTGCCGAACACCTAGAGGTCGCCGAAAACCAAAAGGGCGCCGAAAACCACAAGGGTGTCGAAAACCAGAAAGAGGGCAGGGCGCCGAAAACCAAAAAGGCGGGCGCCGAAAACTGACGGACCGCCGAAAACCAAAGAGCGCCAGAACCCAAAGGGGCACCGAAAACCAAACCGGCGCCGAAAACCAAAGGGGCGCCGAGAAACCAGACGGGCGCGGAAAACCGCAAAGGGCACCGACAACCAAAAGGGCGTAAAAAACCAAAGGGGCGCCGAAAACCAAGAGAGGTGCCACCAACAAGGGCGCCAAAAACCAAGAGAGCACCGAAGAACAAAGGGGCACCAGAATCTCAAAGGGCGCCGCAAACCAACATGTCGCCGAAACCAAAGTGTGCGCCAAAAACCAAAAGAGCGCCGAAAACCGGAGCAGCTCCGAAAACCATAGGGGCGCCAGAAGAAACATAGGTTCGCCGAAAACCATTGGAGCGCCCCCCCCCCCCCCAAAAAAAAAAGCGCGGAATACCAAAGGAGCGCCGAAAACCAAGGAGGCGCCGAAAACTAAAAGGGCGCCGAAACACAAAGAGCGCCGAAAACCAAGGCGGCGCCGAAAAACCAAAAGCGCTCCGAAAACCAAAGGGCGCCGAAAACTCAAGAGGCACCGAGAACCAAAGGATGCCGAAAACCCAAGAGGCGCTGGCAACCAACAGGGCGCCGAAAACCAAAGGGGCGCCGAAAACAAAAAGAGGCGCCGAAAACCAAAAGAGCGCCGACAACACACAGACTGCGCTGAAAACCAAAGCGGCACCGAAAGCCACGGGAGCGCCGAATACCAAATGAGCGCCGAAAACCAAAGGAGCGCCGAAAACCAACGATTCGCCGAAAACCAAAATCGCGCCGAAAAAACTAAGGGCGCCGAAAACCAGCGGAGCGCCGAAAACCAAAAGGAGCGCCGAAAACCAAAGGCACCGAACACCTAGAGGTCGCCGAAAACCAAAAGGACGCCAAAAACCAACGATGCGCCGAAAATCAAAGAAGGCTCCAAAGACCAGCGGGGCGCGGGAAACCAAAGATGCACCGAAAACCAAAAGATCGCCGAAAACCAGAGCCGCGCCGAAAACCAAAGGGGTGCCGAAAACCAGAGAGGCGCCGAAAACCTTGAGCCATTAGCCAGAGACCCCTCAGCCATAAAATCCAAAGAAACGGAGGGGAGGGCGGTAGCTTCGGAAGCCCCCCACCCTTTCGAAAGGGGAGCCCGTGCTGATCCAGGGCCCCGAAGAGAGGGGGAGGGGAGGGGGAGCTTCCAAGCCCTCCTCTTTAGCTAGGGCCCCCCCAGCTAAAAGATGGCCACAAAAGGGGGGAGGGGGGGTACAGCTTGAAGCTGGCCCCCCCCTTGTGATAAGGAATGTTTCACGGGCGCGCGACTTCGAACATGCAATGGCAAGTCGTGGAAACCAGCTGCGACCGCAAACGGCCAGCATTTAGACTCTGTCCGCGCTTAGACTCCGCGCTCAGGGTAATCCGGACGCCCCTCTCGTCGCCGTCCGTCGCCCACTGAGGTCAACTTGGAGCCATCGCGGGGTCGCAAGGATCTGCAGGATCGCAAATCGGTCCGCGGACCCCTCCCAGTGTCCAAACGCATAAGTTTTCCGAGCTGCGTCCAGCCGTGGCGACGAGGAGGCCCATCGAAGGCCAACTATCATCGTCTCGACTGACCCTTCTCTGACCGTCCCAGTTCTGGCACTTTACTTGGTAAGATCGACGTGCGGCGTCGACTTGTCGACACTGCAATTTGCCTTTTGGAAGCGCGGCACAGATTTGCCATGAAAATCTGGACGGCTGAGGTGGCACTGTAACCCTGCACGCCGGTACCGCGCGCAGCGAGCGCAAATCATGTCAGGGGGAGGGGGAGGAGGGATGGAAGAGTAGGAGGAGTGGTAGGAAGACGGAGGAGGAGCACCGCCTCTTGGCCTTCGGGGGGCCCTCCTCGGCGCCATGGCTTCGCGAAACTCCACTAACTTGTGCGTTTGGCCGCTCGGAGGGGCTCAGTGGACCCTCTGAGCAGATGTATTAAACCGATGGAATGGGCGTGCTGGCACCGTGCGCTTCCCTCCGCATCCCGTCGTCGCCCTCCGCATCCTTCTCCCCCTCCCCCCCCCCCTTCCCGCTCCATGTCCTTCTGACCCCTCCCTGGCATGAGCGCTCAAGGTGCTTGGGATCCCACTCCCAAGACAGCGGCTGCTTTTACATACTCCTACCCTTTGTCCTCCAGCAGCTGGATGCGCGTGCCGGGGTTTCGCCCGGTTGGCCTGTTGCCGCCCGTGGGCGCCCCGTGTATTAAACGCGGGTGCGCCATGGCTTCGCCTGGTGCCCGCCCGTGGGCGCCTTGCGCGCCGGGTGGGTGCGCCGAGGTTTCGCCCCGTGCCCGGCCGCAGCCGCCCGTGGGCGGGCAACCCGTGGGCGCCTCTTGCGATGGGTGGCCGCAGGCGCCCCGTGGGCGGCCGGCTCGCACAGCGGCAGCGCGCAGCCTGCACAGCACAGCGTTCTCATCGCATGGCTTTGGTTCTGGAGGAGGAGCAGCGCGACCCCTGGTCTCGTGCGCGCGACTAAGCCTCCACGAGCCTGGGTTGCGAGCTACGCGGTCGCGGCCAGCGCGGTGAGTGGGCTGCCCCTGGCAATCATTGCCAGGGCCGGCATGCGAAGCTCCAAAAACGGAGTCCGGCCACGCACGCCAAAGTGGGCGCCACACTGTTTGCATTGCATGGGTTACACCGCGTAGCTTGCGCCACATATTCTTCGCCAAGAGGAAGTTGCACCACACATCTTCCATCGCATACATACAAGCACGTACCAAACACGGCATGGCTTACACCACGTAGCTGACATCAAATGTCACGTCTGACACCACACGGATGTCGGGCGGGGCTAGGACAAGGATAAATCTATTCCAGAGCGCTCTGGACCGCTCTGAGGAGGCCGAGGCGCGCGAGACGTCCTCCAGAGGCGCCGGATCTCAGAGATTCTCGATATATCCTCATCCGAATGTGTCCTCGTCCTGGTTTCGTCTTAAGGTACACCCCGTAGCTTAACCCAAAAATATGAGACCGCATAGATGGCACCGCTTACTTTATGGCAGGTAGCGTTCACCCCGTAGCTGTCACACAGCTTACACCACGAAGCTTGCACGACAAAGATTGCACTACATATCGTTGTTGCCACATATGTTACGCCGCGCAGCTTGCACAACAAAGCAAACACCACGTAGATTGCGCCACAAAGCTTACACCGAAGGAGTTGCACCACATAGCTTGCATATCCACAGAACAAAGAATCGTGGTTTCGGGCCCACGCTGAAACGTTATTCCACCTGGGAAGTGGAGCGCCCCAGAGGTCTGCCGCCGCGCAAAGGGTTCAAAGACCCGGCGCGTTCCGCTTGAGAGCTCGCGTTCGCAGGGGTCTCGCGCGGAACGCGCCAAATCTTTCAGCCAGGCCCCCCGAAATCCTGGAGCGCAGGGTCTCGCGAGAAAAGCGCCAGGTCTTCGGTCAGGCCCCTGAGATCCGGGACCGCGGGGTTCTGCGCGGAACATGTCAAGTCTTTTCTCGGGACCCGGCGCGTTTCGCGCGGAACTCTCC
>CAUYUJ010017371.1:222500-265712 GCA_963575745.1 Prorocentrum cordatum | reverse complement strand
CCCCCCCCCCCCCCCCCTCCCGTCCCGGTCTCCGCCTCCGCCATCCGCCCCCGGCCCCCGCCCCGCCCAACTCCTCCGCCCGCTTCCACCTCCCAGGGAGCTGATGAGAAGGCCCCGAGTGGGCGAAGCTGACAGGCATAGCCCCGATACCTTGGCGATGACATGGATCATTTTGCAGATCGCGCCGTGCCCCTCGTCGAGAGCAGCCAGCGGCCGCGCGGACTGCGCCATGACCTTCCGCCTCGCATCAGGACGCACTTTCTCCAGGCAGGCGGCGATGTCGGCGTTCGCGCGGATGGCCACCAGGGCGGGGTCAGCGCTGGCGTCGAGCGTGTCCAATTCGATGAACTTCTTGGCATCGCACTCCTGCAGGTCCGCGCTCGACGCCCCCACCTTCGCGAGCAGGTCCGAAGAGCCGAACCACCGCGAGAGCAACAATAGAGCCGAACGCCTCTCAGCAATGCGGGCGAGAGAGTCGGGCCCCTCCCCGACCGAGCGGCGGTCAATCAAATTGCAATTCAGCTGGATCTCGGCGAGCTCCTTCAACTTGGCGCTCGCGCTGCCCATGAGCTCCGGCCTGCACGCCGCCTTCACGAGGGAACCCTTCAGACCCGAGGTCTCGGTCCGCGACAGCGTCGCCTTGGCCCACGTGTTCAACAGCAAAGACGTCTCCGCGATCACGAAGTCCGTGTGCTTGAGAAAGGCGGTCTGGGCCACCCAGCGATCATCCCCGGCGGCGGCGCCCATGACCGACCACGTGGAGTCTGTGACGGACTCTGCCCAGCTGTTAATCTTCACGATGCCATCCTTCACGCTGTCGGCTCCAATGGCCTCGGATCTGCCCCCATTGACGACGGTTGCCAAGCGCTCCCACTCAACCTTGATGTCCCCCCACTTCTCGGCAGAGTTCTTCCACTCCTTGAGCTCGGCGGCCGCCTGGTCGAGGATCGCCTGGCCGTGCGGGTGCTTGTGGCGACCGAATGCCTTCTGGATGGGGAACAGAACGCTACCTATCTCGGTCTTTCCCCATGTATGTATATGTTTCTATATATATATATATATATATATATATTCTCATACGCACCTCTCCGAGGGAGTAGAGCTCAGAGGGGCTCAGAGGGGATTAATGCGTCCGTGCGTCCGTGCGTGCGTGCGTCTTCGATTTTCCCGGCCGTTTCGCTAGGGACATCCTCAAAATTCTGAAAATCGGTGGCACCCCTCACGCAGATCGTGAAGGAGAGGTCCAAAAACACATAGGATGTTCAACATTCTTGCTTCAACGATTCAAAAACACAATGTATTTTGAATGATTCTGAGCTCCTCTATAGGAGAATCGCTGTTTCGCCTGAGACATCCTCCCCAAATCGGGCCTTTGTCGAGCCATCTTTGAGCAACCTGGCCGCTTCGCTACGGACATCCTCGAAACTCAGAAACTGGCGGGCACCCCTCGCGCAGATCGTGAAGGAGAGGTCCAAAAGCATATTGGATTTTGAGTATACCCACCTCCCTCCTTCAGAGACGCCACACCAGAATCCCCATCCAAGAGGAAAGCACCATGCACGCTAGGCCCAAATCCCCGGCCGCACCGGGAACATCCACCCGTCGCACGGACGTCCGCCCAGCACGTTAGGCCAAAAACCCCGGCCGCACCGGGAGCATCCACCCTTCGCACGGACGTCTGCCCAGCACGCTAGGCCAAAATCCCCGGCCGCATTGGGCGTGCTGCAACAACAAGCGGCATGCACGTCGGGGTTGCGAATGACGTCAGCGACGTCAGGCCAAAATCCCTGGCCGCGAGGACGACCCTGCGCGGAGCATCCGAAACGCCCGCTTCGACGAAAGGGCTGAAACAGACAGCGGCAACACAGCCCACCCGCTGCAGAGACGCCGCACCAGAATCCCCATCCAAGAGGAAAGCACCATGCACGTTAGGCCAGAATCCCCGGCCGCACCGGGAGCATCCACCCGTCGCACTGGCGCCCGCCCAGCACGTTAGGCCAAAATCCCCGGCCGCACCGGGAGCATCCACCCGTCGTGCGGACGTCTGCCCAGCACGTTAGGCCAAAATCCCCGGCCGCACTGGGCGTGCTACAACAACAAGCGGCATACACGTCGGGGTTGCGAATGACGTCAGCGACGTCAGGCCAAAATCCCCGGCCGCGAGGACCACCCTGCGTGGAGAATCCGAAGCGCACGCTTCGACTAAAGGGCTGCAACACATAGCGGCAACACAGCCCACCCGCTGCAGAGACGCCACACCAGATTCCCCATCCAAGAGGAAAGCACCATGCACGTTAGGCCAAAATCCCCGGCCGCACCGGGAACATCCACCCGTCGCACGGACGTCCGCCCATCACGTTATAGGCCAAAAACCCCGGCCGCACCGGGAGCATCCACCCTTCGCACGGACGTCTGCCCAGCACGTTAGGCCAAAATCCCCGGCCGCATTGGGCGTGCTGCAACAACAAGCGGCATACGCGTCGGGGTTACGAATGACGTCAGCGACGTCAGGCCAAAATCCCTGGCCGCGAGGACGGCCCTGCGTGGAGCATCCGAAACGCCCGCTTCGACGAAAGGGCTGAAACAGATAGCGGCAACACAGCCCACCCGCTGCAGAGACGCCACGCCAGAATCCCCATCCAAGAGGAAAGCACCATGCACGTTAGGCCAAAATCCCCGGCCGCACCGGGAGCATCCACCCGTCGCACTGGCGTCCGCCCAGCACGTTAGGCCAAAATCCCCGGCCGCACCGGGAGCATCCACCCGTCGAGCGGACGTCTGCCCAGCACGTTAGGCCAAAATCTCCCGCCGCCGCACTGGGCGTGCTACAAAAACAAGCGGTCCCCGCATGCTAGCTCTCAAAAGCGAATGGGGACGTCAGCGAATGGTGAGCCAAAATCCCCGGACGCGAGGACCACCCTGGACGTGGGAATCCGGAAGCGCCCGCTTCGACTTAAGGGCTGCAACACACAGAGGCAACACGCCACCCGCGCAGAGACGCCACACCAGATTCCCCATCCAAGAGGAAAGCACCAATGCCACGTAGGCCAAAATCCCGCCGCACCGGAACATCCACCCGTCGCACGGACGTCCGCCCAGCACGTTATAGGCCAAAAACCCCGGCCGCACCGGGAGCATCCACCCTTCGCACGGACGTCTGCCCAGCACGTTAGGCCAAAATCCCCGGCCGCATTGGGCGCGCTGCAACAACAAGCGGCATACACGTCGGGGTTACGAATGACGCCAGCGACGTCAGGCCAAAATCCCTGGCCGCGAGGACGGCCCTGCGTGGAGCATCCGAAACGCCCGCTTCGACGAAAGGGCTGAAACAGATAGCGGCAACACAGCCCACCCGCTGCAGAGACGCCACACCAGAATCCCCATCCAAGAGGAAAGCACCATGCACGTTAGGCCAAAATCCCCGGCCGCACCGGGAGCATCCACCCGTCGCACGGGCGTCCGCCCAGCACGTTAGGCCAAAATCCCCGGCCGCACCGGGAGCATCCACCCGTCGCGCGGACGTCTGCCCAGCACGTTAGGCCAAAATCCCCGGCCGCTCCCGGGACGTTTCACAGAGGCCTCTACTACTACTGCCACTACTGCCCAAGACGGCGCAAGATGGCCTGAAGACGCCTCCAAGAGGGCTCGAAGGGGCTTCTAAGAGGGCCCCAGGAGAGCGCCACAAGAGGGCGCCAAGACAGAGCTAATTAGGATCACCCGGAAGGCCTCTGCTGGGTGATTCCAATTGGGGGCCTCTTGCGGCCCTCTTGGGAGCCTCTTGGGGCCCGAGCTGGCCCCAAGATGGCTCAAGATGGCCTCCAGACGCTTCCAAAGAGGCCCTAAGAGGCCCCAGGGGGGCCACAAGAGGGCCCCAAAACTCACCCGATTAGGATCACCCGGAAGGGCTCTGCCGGGTGATCCTAGTTGGAGTCCTTTTGGGGTTCTCTTGAGAGCCTCTCGGGGCCCAACATGGCCCCAAGATGGCCTCAAGAAGGCTCCAAGAGGGTCTCCAGACGGCTCCGAGAGGGCTCCAAGACGGACCCAATTAGGATCACCCGGCAGAGGCCTTCCGGGTGATCCTAATTGGGTCCGTCTTGCAGCCCTCTTGGGGCTCTCTTGGGCGCCTCTTAAGGCCCTCTTGGAGGAGCGTGGAGGCCATATCGGGAGCAGGAGCAGGAGGAGGAGGAGGAGGAGGAGGAGGAGGAGGATGAGAAGGAGGAGGCCCCCCCCCCGGCATGGGGCCACTGCCGCCACCGCCGCCACCGCTGCCGCAGCCGCACGCCCGGCTCGCGGAGGCGCGGGGCGCGGGGAGGGGGGGAGGAGAGGGAGGAGGAGGAGGGAATTCGGCTTAGTCGGTGACTTCGGTAAAATTTGGTTTATCCGTTTTCCTCTCCCACTCTGTCTCCTACTCCCTTCTCTACATCCTATTCTCCCCCCCTCCCCCCGTGCTAGGATGAGGGGGGGGGGGGGGGGGGGGGGGGGGGGGGGGGGGGGGGGGGGGGGGGGGGGGGGGGGGGGGGGGGGGGGTGGGGGGGGGGGGGGGGGGGGGGGTTGTGGGGGTTGTGGGGGGGGGGGGGGGGGGGGGGGGGGGGGGGGGGGGGGGGGGGGGGGGGGGGGGGGGGGGGGGGGACCGGCACCCCTGGGCCCATGATTTAAACGACTCGAAAATACGACCATCGTTGCTGCAAACAATCCTGGGGCACCCTCGTTTCGGAACAGGCCTAGGAGGACCATCGTTGGGATGGGCCTCCGCCATGGCAGACTCCAAACAGGCCCGGGAGAGGGAAGCGAGGGACATCGTTTGACAAGGCCTGGAAGGATCATCGAGAGATGGAGAGACGAAGACACGGCCAACACGCAGAGACGCGTGGCGCCGACGTCCTGCTGAAGGGCGCGGGCGTCAGTCGCCGCGGCGTTCATCTCAGACATCACCTGCTCGAGCTCCTGGCCGGGAGTCGCCCTCGCAATGCAGACGACGGCGGAGATCTCGGGTCGCAGAACCTCCGGGGCACTCTCCAGGAACGCCTCGCACTGGTCCGCGATCCTCTTGGCGACGCTGGCCGTCTGAAAGCCGGGCCTCACCAGGGCAGCCACCATGCCCTCCAAGATCTTGGCCCGCATCTCGTCGACGTCCGCCCTCGCCAAGACCATGGAGCTCACCCTCTGGATGGAGATCGGGCACGCGCCGAACGAATACTCGAGCTCCAAGCCCAAGCGGAAATTCTCGAAGAAATCGGAGGAGCATTTCTCTGGATCACGGGGCGCCCCACCTTTCGCCCTCTCCGCGAACCTCTGGACGAAGGCGTCGAACGGCTTAAACTCTTGAAGAAGGGCTGGGGAACGCTTCTTGCTGAAAATGTTCATGGATGCCTCGATAATCTGGAGCCTGGACATCGACAGCTGGTCGGTGGTCGCCGACTCTGCGTTCTCGAACTCTGCCGTGTCAATCTCGTTCTTCAGGATGCCGATGTAGCGGTTGAGGGACCTGAACTGCGCCGTGGCCGCGTCGGCGTTCCAGAACGTGTCCGAGGCGCTCGACGCGCACCACTCGCTCAGCAACTTACTCGAGTACCTGTTGGGAAGGCGATGCCCGACACCCGCCCGTCCAGATGCCACAAGGCGATGATTCACTCGGGGGCCAGGCCTGATCTTTCAAACATGATAAAGCCAAAACCAATTTCAACCACGAGGATGCCTCGAGCGAAATACATCAAGGTACGTCCCCCATGGATCAAGAGTTATGTTTTCTCGTTTCACCCGAGACATCCTCGGACTTCGGCGCCGGCAACGTCACGAGCATGGGATGGGGCCAACTTCGAGACCCAATGTCCGACGATTTCCCTAGCGAAACGTATACAATTACGTTTCCCACGGCACGTAACTTTATTCATCTCGCTCGAGATATCCTCGGATGTCGGCGCCGGGAACGCCGCGCCCAAGTCCCCGCGACGAATCGCAATCGACGCGAGCACCTGAAAACATTCGGGGGCCTCTGAGGGCCCCCCAGAGACCCGGGAAGGTGCAGGGCGGTCAAGGTGGCCCCAAGCGGCGCGCAACATGCTGCATCGGGCCCTTCTGCAATGCGAGCCCCCCCCCAGGGGCCCCGCAAGAACGATGCCTCGGGGGAAGCTTCAGGGGGCTGCTTTTGGGGGCCCTCCCGGGGCTGCTCCTGGCCCCTCGTCGCATCTCTTGCCGGGGGGTCCCCAGGCTCGGGTACTCATCCAGGTCAGTGCGACGCGGCCCCCTCTTGCCTGCGCCCGAAGCCTGCTGCTGTGGCGGCTTCGGACGGCCCGCAGGCGCGACTGCCCTGGACTGCTCAGCGGTCTTGGCCGCGACCTTCGCCTGCTTCGGCGCTGGCTTAGCCGAGGGCCACTGCTTGCTAGGCTGGCACCGCGCTCTGGCCTTCGGGCTCGGGCTCTCGGAAACCGCTCCAAAGACGCCGCGGCTCCGAGAAGGTGCTGGCGCATCTGCCCCCTGGGGCGACTGGGACTGGCCGCCATGGCTCTTCCCGCCAGACCCAGACTCTGGCTGGGGAGGAGCGTTCCTGGTGGCCTTCGCGGGCGTGGAAAGCTCCGCCGCGCCGTCGGCCTCCCCGGGCGCTGCCGCCGCGGCGGCCTCGGCCGCTTTTCTTTCCTGAGGGACTTGGAATCCCAAATTTCCCCCGACGCGGGCTTAGGGCTGCCATGGGGGCCAAGGCCGGGGCGCCCTAAGCCGCGTGCGCCGAGTTGCTGTAATCTGGGTTTCCAAATCCAGTCCTGCACCATTGCCATCATCTCCCCGTGAGTCTTGCCCTTGACCATCTCCGAGTACTGCTCCAAGTGCTGATCCACGAGCTCCTCGAACTTGGTCTCGCCGCCAGGGCCATCTTCGTCCTCTCCATCTGTAACGACTTCCTCGGCGAGGCTGGGATGCCGCAACCCCGTCTGGCCCTCCCCCCATCGCCCCTTCCCCCTTGCCCCTCGCTCCTTCCCCCTCAGGCGGCGGGGGGGGATAATGAGAAGGGGGATGGAGCGAGGAGCAGAAGAGGAGGGGGGGCGAAGGACAGGACGACGGAGGGAAACAGCCCCGCCATCCTCCATCTCCAAGCCCTTGCCGCACGTGTTGATGATCTCCCACGGCTGGTCCATGACCTGATCTCCAGGCACTGCGATCCCCTTGTGCGGCCCGAACTTCACGCGGCGGTGACCGCTTGCCTTTTGTATGGGCCAGCCGAATGTCTCTTTGTAGTGCTTCTCCGTGTAGAACTTATCGTTCGGGGCCTTGAGCTCTGTCTTGGCCGTCGTTTTGCGGGAGACCTTGACTGGGTTGCCGCTGCCTGCGGAAGACCTTGGGAAGCGGCATTTGCCCGTGCCCCTGCCCGAGTCGATGAAGTCATTGCGGTGCTTCATGAAACCGTCGAGCATCACCTTGTCCCCCTCGAGCTTCCTCTTAAACTCGATCCTGGAGGTGAACAAGTGCCCGAATTTCTGCATGTACGTCCTCTCGCAGTACCAGTCGTTGTCGACGGCGTTCCCGTAGATCTTGCCGTCGGGGGAGCGGGCTTCCCCGCGCCCCCACCGAATGAGTTTGGAAGGGTCAATCGGGTCCATGTCGTCGCTGTTGGCACCGCACAAAAAGCTGCAAGGGATACTCGCGCGACACTTCCCGGACTTCTTGGGCGGCTCCTGGGGCCCAAGACAGAGGCGCTAAGGGGCCCGCTACGTGGCTATGTCTGGGCCCGAGGCGCCTGGAAGAAGCCCGCGACGCTTCCAGGGGTGCTCGCGAAAGCCGGCGCTCCAGCCCTGGGCGACCCCTCCCCCGCGGAGCGTTTGAAACGTCGCACGCGTCAAGAGTCCTCGCTCGGCCCGGCGACCCCAATCATCGGGGCTGCGGAAAGGCCGGGGCGAGCGCGCGCCAAGCCGCCCGGTGACTCAAGACGCCCGCAACGTTTCAACGCTACCGCCTCCCGTTAGCGCACGGCTCCTCATCATGTTTGCTTCCTGGCCTCTTCGCGGCGGCGCTGCGGGCTGGCTCATCCACCGCAGAGCCCGCCGCTGACCCCGCGGCGCTGCGGGTCGAGGGGAGCTCGGGGAGATCGCCCATCAGCGTCACTGCAGAAGAAGAGAATGGAACGCTAACCTGGAGGCGCCTCGAGCAAGACGAGCTAGCAAACGGAGCAGCATTCGCGCTACCACGAACAAAACCGAACTAGCCTCAAAGTTCTGGCCATGGGGAGCCCCACCCACAAAACAGTTCCCCGACCATGATCGCGAGAGCGGCCAGGGAAGCAGACTCCATCCTGCCACGAAGTGGCAATGAGGTCAGCACCTCACGCGGTGCCCAAAACAACAAAATATGCGTTGGGGATTTGCCACGCGGAATCACAAGAAGTAACAATGTGTTTTTGGGATTTGCCACTCGTAGGTTACGCTGGAGGCTTCTGATGGGCCCTCTTGGGCCCCCGCGAAAGCCTAGGGAAGGGTCCAAGAGGGCGCGAAAAGGCCCCCGAGAGGGCCCATGAGGGGCCCCAGAGGGGGACCCATACGCGGAATCCAAAACGACAAAATATGGTTTAAGGGATTCACCACGCGGCGGCGCAAAACAATGCATATGTTTAAGGGATTTGCCACTCGTAGGTTCCGTTGGAGGCTTCCGAGGGGCCCTCCTGGGCCCTTGCGAAAGCATGGGGAAGGGTCCAAGAGGGCACGAAAAGGCCCCTGAGAGGGCCCATGAGGGGCCCCAGAGGGGGGCGCACACGCGGAATGCAAAACCACACTATATGTTGTTGGAGATCTGCCGCGCGGAACCACAAAAAAGAGCATGCTGTTTTGGGATGTGCCGCGTCATTATAGGATAAGCCCAAGACCCAAGGCGAAGTCAAAGGGCTCCAAAGCACGCCGCATGCCGCGGGCCTGCCTGGAGGCTCCAAACCCCGCCAGCCCTCTGGGCGCAGGTGGTCTAAAGCGCTTCCTGTTCGAACCTCCTTCCATTCCCTGCTCTGGAGGTTCATCCCCCCCCCATCCCCGGGCCTGGGCGGGTTCCCCCGCGGGGGGTCAGAGCGTCCAAGATGGCCCAAGATAGCTTCGATCGGGCTTTAGCTATCCCAAGATGGCCTCCAAGATCGCCCAAGATACCTCAAGATGACTCAAGATAGTCTCCAACGCGCATCCAGAAGGCCTCAGGACGGCCCTAAGACGGTTCCAATTGCCCTCCGAGCCCTCCGATGGGCTCTCGAGGAGCCAAGATGCCCCCCCCCCCCCAGAGAGTCCCAAGAGGGACCCAAGAGGGCCCCTCAAGAGCGCCCGAGGTAAACCCAGCAGCGGCGACGAGAGCGCCATCACCCCGATGGCCAACAGGGGGCGGGAAGTATTCTCTCGAGGGTTGAAGCCCAAAGCAGGAGATAACTATAACCCACGAATTGAAAACCCTGGAGGGGAGAGCCGTGTTCCAGGCAACCACAGAGGCACAATTGCCGCCGCGTCGAGGATGCCGAACCTTGTCGGAGAAGAGGCGCCAGCTGAGCAGCCACCTTATCTGTAAACGATCTGATCAGTCTACAATCGTGGCCTAGCTGCCCATGTCCAAGCTGAGCTCCTGGGTGTTCGCGGGCTGGCTGAGGTCCTCAGCGAAGACCAAGTCGGAGCCTTGCGAATTCTGAACATCCTGGCTGCTGTCCTCCAATTCGATCTGCACAACGGGCACCTGCGTGCACGGGGTGGGCGCGCGCGCGCGCTCGCCGAACTCGGCGAAGGGGGAGGCCTTGAAGATGGCCAAGCACAATGCACCGAAAAAGAAGCCGTTAAATTGATTTCCGGCCATCTCAGTAGCGTCCCGGTTCGAAACGTTCATCACCGAGCACGCGCACCAGGGAAAGCCCTGCGCTGCCATCAACTCGAGGCCTGCGAGGGCGGACCGAAGCATCCCGCCCTCCGCACCTCTCCGACGTCCGCGGCGGGTTTGGATCAGAGTTCCGAGTCCGAGGGGATGCCCCAGGAGGGGCACGAGGAGGTCTCGAGAGAGCCCCGAAATAATCCCTGGGGCCCAACAACAAGTTGCGCCCCGCCACTTGCTTCCGGGTCACCTCGGGGCCCACTCGGAGCCCTCTTGGGGGCCCCTCCGAGCTTCAGAATCCCACGCAAGATGAGCCCAGGCGGGGCTCATAACGGACCGGGATGGCCCGCAAGCAAGAAGCGCCACGCCACTTGCTTTCGGGCCATCTCAGGCGCCACGCCACTTGCTTTCGGGCCACCTCGGGGTCTACTCGGAGCCCCCTCGGGGGCCGCCCGAGCCTCGAAGCTCGTCCAGGATGGGCCCAGATGGCCCCGAGAGGGGTCCACCAGGGCCCCGAGAGGGCCCAATAGCAAGTGGCGCCACGCCACTCGCTGTCTACTCGCCCATCGCCCCGAACCTGACCCCGATCGTGACCCCGATCCTTGATCCGACTGTCTCTTATCATCTGGATCTCCTGATCCTGATCTTTTTCTTGATCCTGATCTTGATCCTGGTTCCGATTGGCCCTTCGCTCTCCTCGCCCTTCCCCCCCGCCCGTGCCCCCCTCGCCGCCGTCGCCCCCGATCGATCTCGCCCTCCAGCAACCGCCAATTAGCACGCCGAGTCGCCTAGCGCAGCGCGGCTGGCCTTGCGGTTGGCAATCTCGCTCATGAACCTGTTCACGTACATCACGCTGGAGCAGGTGATCGTGGGGAACTTGTTGGCCCCCACCGCGACCCACCCGATGCTCATGTTCAGGTCGTAGATCACACTCTTCGGGACGCCATCCTTGGCGCACTGCACCTTGTGATACCATGCCACCTCGCGCATGCGGTCCGACATCGCCTCGGTGGCGTTCAGAAACTCTGCGTGATCGGGGTCGTCAGCTGACCACTTGGGGTGCCAAGTCATCCCCGCCTGGCGGTAGGTCTCGAGGTGATCCGACTCCCATAGGTTTTTATCAGCCTTCGGCTTCTCAGAGACGGCGGGGCACTTCTTCGAGCGCTTCGCCTTGTTCGAATCCAGAGCGGCCTCCCGCGCAGCCCTCTCAGCGTTGATCGAGGCCGATAACGAATGGAGCAGCGGGGAGTCGTCGGGAAGAAGGACATCTTCAATCGAGAGGGCTGGTATCTGGATACGATTCATGAACGCGTGGAAGTCGAGCAACCAAGCAGGCGGGACGAAACCCTCGGCGAACTGGTCGATCTCCGTCTCGGCCACGGGGGTCACGAGCATGATGCTCCGCGTGCGTCTCTCAGGGGACCCCCATTTCTCCGCCCCCCGCTGCATGTACTCCACGTGAAACCCGTGTTTGTTCAAGCCGGCGATGAGCGCTTTGAGGTTCTTCTGGCCAATGGTCTTGACGTTTTCCAAGATCGATAACCACGGCCTGGATGTTATAATCCATGCGATCGTAGCTTTGGCCGTCTTGCCTGTGCGCCCCGCTGCGTCGGCAACGCACTCACTCATGGAGCCCCGGCCCTCGCCCGAAGTGAAGAGGCCCGAGACGCTGTCGCACTCGAAGCCAGCGAAAAGAAACCGAGTGCGAACCATGGGAACGCCCTCCGCCGAGGTCACGCAGTTGGTGCCAACCCACTTGTTGTTTGAGAGCGCCAGCCCATCTGAGAACGCCTGCGCTGGATGCGCGTGGTCGATGATGAACTGACGCCGCGTCTCGTTGATCTCGCACACGTACTTCAAAGACGGGGCAAACACGACGCCGAACTGAGACTGGAGGAACAAAAAGACGCGGCTCAGGATCTGCGACGTCACCTCGTCGCCTGACCAGAGAGTGCCGTAGTCGAACTCAGCGCCCATTGAGTCGACCGCCGCCCGGACGCCGCTGGACATGTCGACGTGGTCCTGTGCCGACATCCGCTGGACCTGCATCATTATGCACTTCAGGAGGGCGTCCTGGCCGAGATCCGAAGGGCGAGCACCAGGACGAGAGTCTCTCCAAGTCGGGGCGACCACATTCTGGGAAAAAATATGGCCGGCCACTCATTGTCCCAAAAAGTGGTCGGTGCACGGGGCTGAGACATCGATGAAACAATATGTTATCCGAGAAGCCCCTGGAGACTTAGGGGCGCCCCCGAAGCGCCCGCAATAGAGTGCGCGCAGGCGCGGCGGGCGCCGCGCGGGCGCTTCCTGGCGGGCGCTCGGGCGCCCCCGAGAATCGCAAACTCAACGCCCACCGCGCCCGCTATTAGAGCGAATCTGTCGCGGGTGCTCCAGGTGCTCCCAAAATCACTTGACATCCTGGAACTCCGCAATGGCTGCCCCCGCTCCGCCCAGGGGTGCCGTTTAGAAAAATACTTGGTCGCTGAATCTGCCGGGGATAAGGATAGATGAGGGGGGGCCTGGGGCGGTGACCGAAGCCCTTCAGGCGCGCCCCGAGCCAGCCAGGGCTGACCTCGAGCCCCCGCCAGACAATAGTTGCACCAGCGAGTTGGCAATAGTTGTTACCTGCAAAAGAGGGCCATGTAAAATTACATAGAAATGAGCTATAAATAGTTGTGGGGGCGCAAAACCATGTGTTTTATCAGGCAAAACGCAGCCATGTAAAATAACGCAAGAACGCCATGTAAACTTACATGGCCCGCACGTACATAAACAACTAAATGCCCATTCCACAGAACAACTATTACATTTAATTGCCCAAATTTACGCATAGCATGCCGAATCCACCGGGGAACTGCTTCCACGATTAGTGCCCTCCCGAGCTGACCTGCAACATGCCGTCAACTGTAAGATCCGCATGCTGTTGAGTCCACCGCATGGGCGACTCCCACGCGTCGGACTCGCCGTCGGCGTCCGGAAGCGCATCCATTGCTTCCATGTTGGCAGCTGAAACTGGCAATGTCCCCGCGTGACTCTGCGAGAGCTGCGCGGCGGCGCTTGGAGCCGAGCGCCGTCGGGGCAGGGGGTGCGAAGCTGCCGAGTTTGGCGCGGGGCAAGGTCGGACCCGGACGAGACTAGACATGTCACCCTGGTGATGGAGACGGAATGGGCGGGGTGGGGGTACCAGTGGGGCGTGGGTGGCCCCATCGGCCTGCGCGAACGCCGAGGAAAGAATGGGGCCCGCCCGATATCGATCGCTGGGGGCGCGATCGCAGTGAACCCACAAATACATGCACCCCCCACAATCCCCCCGCCTCGGATGGAGGGCAATCCTGAGGCGACGCTCGCAAAGAACGCTTCGACAAGCCTTGCACACAGGGGTCGCATCTAGCTAAATTCAAGCTGTCATGGTGTTGCAAATGTTGTTGCTACGATCTCATCTTATGGTTTCTTTATGATGCAGCCCATTGTATGTTGCAGTTGTATGCTTTAGTATATAATGTAAACGTAGCCCACCTCGCTCCAAAACCCGCCATTCGGCACACTGTTTGCGGCCTATTAGGCCGCCTTGGGGCCCTCTATTGCGGCGTCGAAGTCCACGGGCCAACGCTATAGCATGAATGAGGATATCTAAGATATCGACTATAGATCCCCCCAGGGCCCCCCTCGCCCCGAGGCGGCCCAAGAGGCCTTCGACGCAGGGCCCCATCCGAGGTTTCCGCGCCCCAGAACGGCCCAATGAGCTCCCGAGATGACCCCGATGCGGCCCAACCGCTGATCCTTGAACGCACCGCAACGCTGCCGCCCAAAGCCAGCCCGCCACAATCTGCTGCAGATGCGGCGCTCGGGCAATGAGGGGCTGCGCGCCGTCGTCCATCGAGGGCCCTCGACCCCCATCTGGCACCCTGGGGCCACGAGCAACAGGCGCGGAGACGCCGAGGCTGAAGGGCAGGCGAAGGGGCAGACTGCAAGCAAGGTTGATTAAGGAAAGGCTGCCACTCGAGCCCTGCCACTGGAACGCTCTGCGCGCCAGCGCGCGCCTGTCGATCGATTTTGCAACTATGCCGGCGGGTGAGCAGCCAGCCACTCATCCACTCGCTGCACAAGCTGAGCCTCGGAAAACTCCGAGGCGTAGGCCTCGACGTCGGCCCTCCTGTCCGGGAAACAGGCCATGTGCTGATACCGAACGGCAACGCCATCGGTGGGAACGTCGAGCCCCTCGACGAGCCAGCGCTTCAGCGCCATCTTGACGGTGCCCTCTGGGATCGGGTTCTTCTTGCCCATGCCCAAACTCTTAGCGCCTCCCCTCGCCCGGCGACGACGAGGCAGAGCGCGCGCTGCTTGCTTGCACTTTGCTGGGGCGTTGATGCCTTTGCCTTGCCCTCGACATTGCGAGGTGTTTCCGGTGCCCCAAGAGCCCCCCGGAGCGACCCGAGAGCACCCTTCCACGAACTTTCCGAACATTTTCTTTTGAACGGTTTCAGAAGGTAAGTTGGGGGGGGAGGTGCGGTTTTCGCAAGCTTCAAGCCATTGCAGGCCGCGGTGTTTTCACTTTGGAGAGGCATGTGTGTTGAGAGAATCAAGAAGCCCTTCCCCCCCTCTTCGTCGCCGTTCGGTTGTTCCCCTCTCGCTTCCGCGGCCCCCGCGGGGCCAGCGGCGGGGGGCGGAGGGGCGGAAGCCTTTGGGCCCTGCAAGGCCAGCGGCGGGACGCGGAGGGGGCGGAAGCCTTAAAGCCCCATAGGGCCAGCAGGGAGCGGAAGCCCTAAGGGCCCCATGCCCTAGGGCCCCATGCCATAGGGCCAGCGGCGGGGGGCGGAAAAGGCGGAAGCCTCGGGGCCCCATAGGGCCAGCGGCGGGGGGCGGAGGGGGCGGAAGCCCTAAAGCCCCATAGGGCCAGCGGCGGGGGCGGGGGGGCGAAGGCCCCATAGGGCCAGGCGAGGGGCGGAAGCCCTAAAGCCAGGGCCACGTAGGGGGCGGAGGGAGCGGAAGCCCTAAGGGCCCCATAGGGCCAACGGCGGGGGGCGGAGGGGGCGGAAGCCCTCAAGCCCCATAGGGCCAGCGGCGGGGGGCGGAGGGGGCGAAGCCCTAAAGCCCCATAGGGCCAGCAGCGGGGGGCGGAGGGGGCGGAAGCCCTAAAGCCCCATAGGGCCAGCGGCGGGGGGCGGAGGGGGCGAAGCCCTAAGGCCCCATAGGGCCAGCGGCGGGGGGCGGAGGGGGCGGAAGCCCTAAAGCCCCATAAGGCCAGCAGGGAGCGGAAGGGCCTAAGGGCCATGCCATAGGGCCAGCGGCGGGGGCGGGAGGGCGGAAGCCTCGGGCCTATAAGGGCAGCGGCGGGGGGCGGGGGGGCGGCAAAAGCCCTAAAGCCCCACGGGGCCAGCATGGGGCGGAAGCCCTAAGGGCCCCATGCCATAGGGCTAGCGGCGGGGGGCGGGAGGGGCGGAAGCCTCGGGGCCTCATATGGCCAGCTGCGGGGAGCGGAGGGGGCGGAAGCCCTAAAGTTCCATAGGGCCAGCAGGGAGCGGAAGCCCTAAGGGCCCCATGCCATAGGGCCAGCGGCGGGGGGCGGAAAAGGCGGAGGCCTCGGGGCCCCATAGGGTCAGCGGCGGGGGGCGGAGGAGGGCTGAAGCCCTAAAGCCCCATAGGGCCAGCAGGGAGCGGAAGCCCTAAGGGCCCCATGCCATAGGGCCAGCGGCGGGGGGCGGGAGGGGCGGAAGCCTCGGGGCCTCATATGGCCAGCTGCGGGGGGCGGAGGGGGCGGAAGCCCTAAAGCCCCATAGGGCCAGCAGGGAGCGGAAGCCCTAAGGGCCCATGCCATAGGGCCAGCGGCGGGGGGCGGGAGGGGCGGAAGCCTCGGGGCCTCATATGGCCAGCTGCGGGGAGCGGAGGGGGCGGAAGCCCTAAAGCCCCATAGGGCCAGCAGGGAGCGGAAGCCGTAAGGGCCCATGCCATAGGGCCAGCGGCGGGGTGCGGGAGGGGCGGAAGCCTCGGGGCCTCATAGGGCCAGCGGCGGGGGGCGGAGGGGGCGGAAGCCCTAAAGCCCCATGGGGCCAGCAGGGGGCGGAACCCATAAGGGCCCCACGCCATAGGGCCAGCGGCGGGGGGCGCCTCTGGGCCTCATAGGGCCGGCGGCGGGGGGCGGGGGGGGCGGAAGCCCTAAAGCCCCATGGGGCCAGCAGACGGCGGAAGCCCTGAGGGGCCCATGCCATATGGCCAGCGGCGGAGGGCGGGAGGGGCGGAAGCCTCGGGGCCTCATAGGGCCAGCGGCGGGGGGCGGAAGGGGGCGGAAGCCCTAAAGCCCCATGGGGCCGAAGGGGTGCCGAAAGACCCCGAGACTTCAAGGAGCACTGCGCCCGCGACCCATGAGGGGACACTCCTCGCGCGGATCGCGGGCACTGCTGCTGGCCCCCGAGGCCCTACAAGGGCGGAAAACCTAAAGGAGGGGGCGGACGGGGCGGGCGCCCCACAGGATAGCCAGAGAGACCCCAAGATACCCCAAGCCCATTTCGGCACACCCCTCGCGCGGAACACGGGCACTGCCGCTGGCCCGCGGGGCGGCGGGGCGGCGACAGCCGCGGGGAGTCCCCCCCGGAGGGGGCGGGGCCCCGCTGGGGGGGGGGGGCGGCGGCCAGGCGGTCGGCCTCGAGGGGGGGTGCGCCCGATAGCTCCGTCGCACTTCACCCGCGAGCATCTCGAACCCTATGCGGGCTCGACATGGGGGTTCTCGCAGGTTCGCTCCCCTTCCAAAACATCAGATCAGAGGGGCATCAGACTCGGGGATACCGAGTCTAATGTCCCTCATCTTTCTCTGCACCCCCCAGGGCGCTGATTTTGGGCCCTGGGGCCAGAAAAATGCACGAGGCGATATCTGGGAAAAAAAAACGGGGGAAGGGTGCGAACCCTCACTTCGGATGCACGGCTAACCACGCCCCTCCCCCTCTTCACAATAAGTCGGGCCTGCCCATCTCGGCGCACCCCTCACGCGCCACGACTAACCACGTCCCCCCCCCCTCTTCACAAAAGGTCGGGCCTGCCCATCTCGGCGCACCCCTCACGCGCCACTGCTATCTCGCGTCAAGAACGTGCGAAACCCCTCGGGATGAGAGCGTGGCGAAAGGCCGAATGAATCGTGCGAAACACGGGAGGCAACTGCCATCATGCCGATGCTACTGCACCTCTCCCTCATCATCTGCTCCTCCAATCGTGGGCCCCTTCACACTGCCCCCCCCCACATAAGTTGGCGTCTCCATTGTTGAGGTGCCGGTGGCAGTTGGCGCCCCAGCCGTTCGGAGGCACCTCCGAGATCGAGAAAATCTTCGCCCACTTGATCGCGCGCCTCTGCCTGGCGCCACCCCTGCCCGCGCCGCGCTCTGGCGCGTCGGGCGGGGGCTCGGGCGGCGGTGGCGTCGGCGGACTCCCGGGGGGCTCTGGCGGCGGGGGCGCCGGCGGACTCCCTGGGAGCTCTGGCGGCGGAGGACCACGAGGCTCTGGCGGGGGAGGTCGAGCGGGGTCGCCGTCGCCGTCGGAGAGCTCGGAAGGAGCAGGACTGCGCCCGAACGACTCTCCAGAATCGGAATGGCCCACGCTATGGTGCTCGAACGGCTCGGGCGGGTCGGCGCCATCGCCGTCGCCATCGGGGACAGGGCCTCGGGTGCGCAACTTGCCCTTCGGCCTTCGCGGCGTTGCCTTCGGGCGACGATCCCCGACGTCATCCATCGGCTCCCGAGGTTGTCTGGGCTTGGGCACGGGTGGGTGCACCTGCTCGTGGGGGCGCGCGGACTGGACGCGGAAGGGGCCCACTCGCTCTGCCAGCGCAAGCTCGGCGCAGGTCACCCTGAACCGCCGAAAATCAGCCTCGACACGAACCGCGCCACCTAGCAACTCCAGCGCAATCATCCAGACCGTCATCCAGGAGAACACGCCCTCGCGAACCGACGCGCAACTGATCTCAGCGCGCCTCTCCGAATCTAGATCTGGATTCTCCAGCGTGACCCCCGACCAGTCAGCCGCGCAAAACACGTGCGTGATATGGACGAGGGGCCGCCTCGAGCGAACGTGCGCCAAGTACCTTCCGCCCTCGGGCTATTGGCGGGGGGTCTAGAGAGCTTCCGAGATCCTGCCGGCCTGGGAGGTCCACGATGTAAAACAGGCCTGGGAGGACCATCGTGTCAAACTGGCCTGGGGCGCCATCGTTCGGAACGCGCCTGGAAAGGGCCACCGTTTGAAACAGGCCTGGGGGGGCCATCGTTTGGAACGAGCCTGGGAGGGCCATCGGAAAACCGGGGGAGGAGGAGGAGGAGGAAGAGGAGGAACATAACATACTGTAACATATCTTAAACCGCTCGAGGAGCAAAGCTCTTATGCCCCAGCGCCTTACTTTGCTTTGGGGCATAAGAACTGATATGGTTGCTGATGTTCCCTCCGTCGCCATCCCCTTTCCGTCGTCGTCGGTCGTCGTCGTCGTCGTCGTCGTCGGTCGTCGGTCGTCGTCGTCGTCGTCGCCGTCGTCGGGCGTCGTCGCCAATTAATTTCTCGCCCGCGGATCGGCCAAAAAATGGCCCGAGAGGCCGGGGATTTTGGCCTGACGCGCGTGGTGCCCCCCGTTGCGGCCGGGGATTTTGGCCTGACGCGGTGCTCCCGGTGCGTCCGAGGATGTCGGCCTGACGTATGCGGCGGGTTTCGGGGAAGAGTTGAAGCGTGACGCGTGTGCGGCGGGCTGCGGATGGGGATTAAACCCACGCGCGGCTGAGGACTTCGGCCTGACGTACGTGGTGCACTCGCCTCGTTGCAGAGAGCCCGCGATGCTGCCCGGTGAGTGATGCTTTCGGTGCGGTTGGGGATTTTGGCCTGACGTGCTCTTGGCCTGGGGGTCCGCCGCGGCTGGGGATTACGGCTCCACGCGTGGCCGGGGATTTTGGCCTGACGGACGTGGCGCCCCCGGTGCGGCAGGGGATTGTGGCCTGACGTGGTGCTCCCGGTGCGGCCCGGGGAGTTGGAGCCTGACGCGTGCGCGGCGGGTGGCCGTTGCCACCGACGGTTGTTGCAGCACACGCCTCGTTGCAGAGATCCCGCGACGATGCTGGACGGTGAGCGATGCTTTCGGTGCGGTTGGGGATTTTGGCCAGACGTGCTCTTGGCCCGGGGGTCGGTGCGGCTGGGGATTACGGCTCCACGCGTGGCCGGGGATTTTGGCCTGACGTACGTGGTGCCCCCGGTGCGGCAGGGGATTTCGGCCTGACGTGGTGCTCTCGGTGCGGCCGGGGATTTTGGCCTGACGTGCGCGGCGGCGTTTGGTTGGGAGTTGGAGCGTGACGCGTGTGCGGCGGGTGGCTGTTGCAACCGATGGTTGTTGCAGCACTCGCCACGTTGCAGAGATCCCGCGATGCTGGGCGGTGAGTGATGCTCTTGGTGCGGTTGGGGATAATGGCCTGACGTGCTCTTGGCCGGGAGGTCCGGTTCGGCTGGGGATTGCGGGCCTACGCGCGGCTGGGGATTTTGGCCTGACGAGGTGCCGCCGGTGCGGCCGGGGATTGTGGCCTGACGTGCGCGGCGGAATTGGGCGTGGAGTTGGAGCGTGACGCGTGTGCGGTGGGTGGCTGTTGCAGCCGATGGTTGTTGCAGCTGGCCTGACGTGCTCTTGGCCGGGGGGTCGGGCGCGGCTGGGGATTACGACTCCACGCGTGGCCGGGGATTTTGGCCTGACGTGGTGCTCTCGGTGCGGCCGGGGATTGTTGCCTGACGTGGTGCTCCCGGCGCGGCCGGGGAAGTTGGCCCGACGTGCGCGGCGAATTTGAGTGGGGAGTTGGAGCCTGACGCGTGCGCGGATCGTCGCCAATTAATTTCTCGCCCGCGGATGGCCGCGTCGCCAATTAATTTCTCGCCCTCTCGGGGGCCTCAAGAGGCCCCCGAGAGGGCCCCAAGAGGCCCTCGAGAGGGCTCCCGAGAAGGCCGTGGTGGGGGCGGCGGCGAGGGCGACGACGATCCCCTAGATCGGGCGCTGTGATAAAAAAACAATTGGAAGTTTTTCGTTCTTTTCGGCTCCGGGGGCCTTCGCCGGGCCTTTCAACCGTCAACAAACGATTGAGGAGGGGGAGGAGGACTAGAGATAACTTAGGATGCTGCTACGCACCCTCCCGTGCCATGCCCCTTCCTCGTAAGTCCATGCAAGCATTTCCGACCAACTTGTTTTTTGGAAGCTTGGCGTCCCGCCGTGCGCTACAACGGCTAAGAACTTTATTCGAGAGGAGGAAGATGAAAAAGGAGGAGGCGGAGGAGGAGGAGGAGGGGGAGGAGGAACGCGAGGACAAGGAGAACGAGGTCAAGGAGACAAAGGAAGAAGAGGTTGAGGAGGAGGTTGAGGAAATCGAGGCGAGGGTGGAACAAGAGGAGGAGGAGGAGGAGGAGGAGGAGGAGGAGGAGGAAGAGGAGGAGGACGAAGAGGAGGAGGAGGAGGAAGAGGAGGAGGAGGAGGAGGAGGGGGAGGAGGAGAGGCGGAGGAGGAGGAGGAGGAGGAAGAGGAGGAGGAGGAGGAGGAGGATGAGGAGGAGGAGGAGGAGGAGGCGGAGGACCTCAGCCGTGGGCCCCGGAGCGGCGCGCGCTCCCCGTCTTGGCACTCGGCCGAGGAGGCGTGTGCACCGATCGTGGGCCTGGGATGGGCGCTTGGCCAGGTGCGGTGGACAGGTCCTCCTCCTCCTCCTCTTCGTCCTCCTCCTCCTCCTCCTCCTCGCCAACCTCCGCGGCCGTCCGCTGCCGGAGGATGGCAATTTTGCCAACCTCCGGTCAGACTTTCGCGAGCCCTCGGGGGACTTTCGGCAAGCCCCCCGGAGGTTGGCAAAATTGCCAACCTCCGCGGACGTCCGCTGCCGGATGTTGGCAATTCTGCCAACCTCCGGGGGAACTTTGGCGAACCCTCGGGGGACTTGCCGTCTGGGGCCCGCGGGCGAGACTTGTGACTTTCGCGAACCCTCGGGGGACCACGATTTAAAACGAGCCTGGGAGGGCCATCGTGCCAAACAAGCCTGGGGGGCCATCTTGTCAATCAGCCCCCCATCCTCCTCCTCCTCCTCCTCCTCCTCCCCGTCCTCCTCCTCCTCCTCGTCCTCCTCCGCCTCCCCCTCCTCGCCATCATCGTCAGTGCCAGCATCGCGTCATCGGCATCATCGTCATCATCATCATCACCATCATCAGCATCATCATAATCCCCGGGGCCCCCGTCGCATGGCCTCACCTCCTCCTCGTGCTGCTCTCCGCCCCGCCCTCCCGCCGCCGCCCCCCACGCCCTTGCCCTCGGGCCCCGGCCGGGGCGATCTCGGGGCCGCGGAAAGGGGTCTGGGCACAAGAAAACGAACGCGAGCGGGCCCTCGTCGCCGCCGTCGCCCACCATCATCGAGTTCATCGCGAAGAACTTGCCGACGCCGCCTTTCGTGAAGTACGCCTCCAGCGAGGCGGCAACCGCGAGCACGAACCCGTAACTCGCGCGGTTCCTGGTGGCGCACAAGCCGTAGTGGACGGATTGGCACGGAAGGGGGAATTCGATGTCGTCCTGGCCCCTCATGAGGTTCTCGTCCCTGACAAGGTACTTGTCGGCCACCGTGTCCCGGATGGGCTGGAACCTCTTGTAAACCCCGCCCTCCCGATCGTCGCAGCCCGGCAGCTCCTCGCAGTCGCCCCAGGACCGAAGCATGCCCTCGACGTGCGAGGGTGAAATGCACCAATGGTTGTCCCCGATCACGGCAGTCCACTCGCTCGGGCCCAGGGCTTCCCCCGGCAGGAGATCCGACCCGGGCGCCCCGTCGGCCGCGGCCATCGGGCGGCGGGAAGCCGATTTGAATCGGGCCGCGCCCCCGGTCGCGCGGATCGCAGGCGCGCTCGCCGGCAACGCCAGTCGCGGGAGAAGCCGAATAAGATTCGAGAAGGCACCGCGAGGGGCCCGCAGAAGCCCCACGAGGGCCCCCAGAAGGCCCAGATGGCCCAGAATACTTCCCATTGGTGCTCTCTCGGGGTCCTCTTGGGGCCCTCTTTGGGCCTCTTGGGGCCAGGCGTTTTTCGGGCGCCCCCTTGTGGCCTTCTTATGGCCAGAGGGCCCGAATAGCTCCATTTATCGATATCTCTATAAATACGTGTGTGTATGTGCGCACACGCGTGCACACATATATATATATATATATATATATATATATATATATATATGTGCGTGCATCTATATAAACCAAAATATCGGAACACGAAACATGCGGCACTTAACAGATAATCAGGCACATTCCTTGGATCCGCCCGTGTTTTGCAGGGCCCCGTAGTCTCTGGACATCGGCGAAACAGTGCTCGCTTTACATATATATATATATATATATATAAAAAGAGAGATACATTTGTAGATGCGTACGTGTGTGCACATGTGCACACACATACATATAACACAAGTAAACAACGCACAATGAAACTATGCTATCATATGCCGCATACCGCATATGCAGGCGTTCCCCATACTATGATACATGCACCGCGCCTGCGCGCCGTAGGGTACGAACAAGCGACTTTATATCAAATCGCGATGATCGGTCGATCGCTATCGTCACCAGATGCCGCGGCGCGATGGGCCCCCGACTGGGGAAGTGCACGCTCGGCGTCCGAGGGGCCGCGCTCTGCCAAGAACCGCAGCTGCTCGCGCAGCGAGACCTTCCCCCATGCAGACATGCACTTCGACTGCTGCTCTCTGATCTCCCGCTCTGTGGCCTCAGGGTGATCGGCCAGC
This sequence comes from Prorocentrum cordatum, assembly GCA_963575745.1. Classification (NCBI taxonomy): domain Eukaryota; class Dinophyceae; order Prorocentrales; family Prorocentraceae; genus Prorocentrum; species Prorocentrum cordatum. The sequence goes on along the minus strand of CAUYUJ010017371.1, from coordinate 243,154 downwards.
CATTGCGCCAACAACATGTTGCCATAGCTGACGTGGACCCTGCTGCCGCTGCCTGCCGACCTCGACTTCGCAGTGGCCGCAATAGGAACCCCGCGCCGCACAAGGTCGGCCCGCTTCTCGTGGCCCCGGCGATCCTGGAAGCCCACCTGGAGATACCTCTGCTGGAACTGAGTGAGGGCCCCCGCGTACACGACTCGCTCTGCGACAGGGCGTCTCACTTGGGATGGCGCCGACTTGGTAATCAAGTTCAGCAGGCGCTCCAGACCCATGTTTGTGGCGCCCGCTCGCCTACTCATGCCGCATGCTGCAGCCTCGAAGGCGGCGAAATCCACGCTGGCCTCTCGCATGGGCCGGGAAAACCCCCAGTCCAAGCAACATTTCGGACGGCGCGAGAAGTCGTGCCACAAGGCCCCGCGATCCAAATCAGAGCATTTGGGGTCAGACAGCCTGGAGAACACCAGAGGGGGCTCAGTCATGGGGATCACAACCCGCGACCAGACAATAGCGCTGATCGACATCACCCGAACGAAGGCTGCCCGTTGAAATACAACACAGTCGACTCCAGGCTCAGGGGCAAAGTGGTGGACCAGGCGCGACAGCGGGATGAAGGTACCAGGACCTGATCTGCATGGCACGGCCAGCTGCGGCCTCATCGATGGCCGATCTCGAATTTTGCTGCCTGCCGCAGCCGCAATAATCATATGAAAATTGCGGCCACGATGGATCGTGCTAATGCCGCCGACCAGGCGAAGAGTCGACGATGCAATCGTGCGACCAGCGACCATGCCGCACGGCGGTCGCATGATCGCATCGCCGAATGTTGGCGAGGTCCATTCGGCATTCCACCAGACGAGCACCGAACGACGAAGGACGATGATGGATTTTGCGAGCCACGACCCACTCTGCGAACAGACACTAAGTCCAGGGCTCGACATTGCACGGTCGAACAGCTCCTTCTGGCAAACTGCGACGCACCCATCTTCGCGGGCAGCGTCTTCCAACGCATGGCCAGATTCATCGAGATGTTGAAGTGTTGCGTCCAACTTATCCACGGGCTCCGCTCCCCAGAAGGCCGCTGTGATGTCCTGCCAGTGCTGCGGGTCCGTGAGGCTACTCTTGGCTTTGTTGACTTTCATGGCACACGATCGTCTGAGCTCATCTTCGTCGTTCTCATCCAACTGCTCGATCGTCCCGACAGCCAACTGGGGCAAAATGCCGCACAACAATGTCAAGCCCACCTGCGGGATCATCGCAGGCTCCGCCGTGTACCACTTGGAGGTGGATGGCAAAGTCGTGGACAACGAATCGACGAACGTCTCCGTGACGGCAGCCACCTGGCCGGCGCGATTGCAAGAGGAAACGAGCCCCGGAAGCCAGCGACGGGAGATTGCAGGCCTCGGGAACCACGGTTCGAATCTTGCGACGGGGGCCCGAGAGGGCCCAGGCCGAGGGGGAGAGAGAGAGAGAGAGAGAGAGAGAGAGAGAGAGAGAGAGAGGAGAGAGAGAGGAGAGAGAGAAGAGAGAGAAAGAAAAAAAATGAAAGAGAGAGAGAGAGAGAGAGAGAAGAGAAGAGACAGACAGAGACAGAGACAGAGAGAGACAGAGACAGAGACAGGGAGACAGGAGACAGAGAGACAGATAGACAGAGAGACAGAGAGAGAAGAGAGAGAGGAGAGAGAGGAGAGAGAGAGAGAGAGGAGGAGGGGAAGGGAGGGAAGAGGGAGCAGAGAGGACACCGGGAGACAGAGACAGAGGGGTGAGAGAGAGGGAGAGAGAGAGAGAGAGAGAGAGAGAGAGAGAGATGTGAAAAAGGGCAGAGAGAAGCAGGGATAGGGAGAGGAGGCAAGAGTCAAGCGCGGGGCGGGGAAGGGAAGGGGGGAGGGGGAAATCGGGATATATATATATAGGGAGAGAGAGAGAGAGAGAGAGAGAGAAAAAGAAAGAGAGAGAGAGAGAGAGAGAGAGAGAGAGAGAGAGAAATAAAGAGAAAGAGAGGGAGAGGAGAGAGAGAGAAGAGAGAGAGGAGAGAGAGAGAGAAGAGAGAGACAGACAGAGACAGAGACAGACAGAGACAGAGACAGGAAGAGACAGGGAGACAGAGAGACAGATAGACAGAGAGACAGAGAGAGAGAGAGAGAGAGAGAGAGAGAGAGAGGAGGAGGGGAAGGGGGGGAGAGAGGGAGGCAGAGAGACACAGGGAGACAGAGACAGAGGGGGTGAGAGAGAGGGAGAGAGAGAGAGAGAGAGAGAGAGAGAGATGTGAAAAAGGGCAGAGAGAAGCAGGGATAGGGAGAGGAGGAGAGTCAAGCGCGGGGCGGGGAAGGGAAGGGGGGAGGGGGAAATCGGGATATATATATATATAGGGAGAGAGAGAGAGAGAGAGAGAGAGAGAGAGAGAAAGAAAGAGAGAGAGAGAGAGAGAAATAAAGAGAAAGAGAGGGAGAGAGAGAGAGAGAGAGAGAGAGAGAGAGAGAGAGAGAGAGAGAGAGAGAAAAAAAAAAAAACAATGAAATTAAGTTCCCGGGTCCGCCATCTTCGACGCGCAGTCGCCCGCGCCGGCGCAGCAGCCGGCGCACACGTGAGAAACTCTCCTCGAACGGATGTCCCCGTTGAATAAAGACATCATGGTGTCCAATCTCGCTCGCAGGACGTCTTCATCTCGGGCGGGGTCTGCAGATGCCCCGCGGCCCCTCGTCCGCATCGGGCGGCAAATAACAGCGCTCAGGATCGCCATCGCGTGCTGCTGGTCACTCGGGTCTGGCTCTCCAAGAACGAAGCCTCCCTCCATGAGATCGGCTGCGATCTTCCTCTCGATGGCGCGCAGGAGCTTGTTCAGACGAGGAGTGTATCGGAAACAGAATGCTGTGTTGTAAATGGCAGGAATGATCTTGGTGTGTCCGAAAGTCAGCACCACCGATCGGTTCAGGACGTGGCTGAAGCACACCGTCATTAGCAGAAGCAAGAGACCCCTTCCCTCCCTGCGCGCCCTCGAGTTGCACTCCACCACCTTGGACAACATCCACGCAAACAATCGAATATTACTCATTGCGCCATCGGCGCCCAGGACGAGGATAATGAAATTGACGACCTCCGTTAACTCCACGGCTCGCCCCAAGTTAAAATCTGACCGATCCAGCGCAGAGTACGTGACGGACGCGGAGGTGCTCGCAAGAATGAATGGTGGATAGATGACCTGCTCGTGTCTGCTGACTCGATCTCCTGGGCGGCCAAAAGCGCTTCCGTCCTCCTCCCAGCTGAGGGTGAGCGTTCGGGCGAGGAGCTCGAGAAGACCATTCCTACACTTCATGCCCTTCTTGACTGCCGCCGAGTGGTCAAGATACTGCAGGTTTCCCTCGGCGCCCCTCAGCATGTATCGAGCGATGTCCGTCAGCATGTTGGCCCACCGACCAAACTCGAGGTTCCTCGGAGTGGCGCCCCAGCGGTGCACCGCGACGAGCAGGTTCGTGGAACGAGCCCTCGACGCAAGACCGCGCAGAAATGCCTGGATCCAAGGCCGAGCTTCAGGCGACAATCCGATCGACCCCGCGGCCGCGTAGAGCCATCGGTGGGACCCCAAACCAGAAGCGCCGGGCAACCGGGACAGACGATCTGGCCTGGATCGCGAGAGCAGTCGGAATGGACAAGCTCAACGAACGGTCTCATACGCCGAGGGGGCGGGGCACGCGGGCTACGAGGCCGATCGGAGCGACCCCCTTGGAAACGCGGCGATGCGACGACGTGGAACGGGAGGTGGAGGGTAGCAGTTGAGGAAAAAAGGGATGGGCCTGAACCTGCATGCTCTGGGCGAACAATCCAGCATGCGCCGCTGCCCCCATCATGGACAAGAGGTTCGAGGACGGCCGCATGTGGTGGCAGCTGTTGGAGCCGATGCGCTCCAGAGCGAACTTGACCACCGCGCTGTGCGACCACGTGTTGGGGTGCACCTCGCGGGCGGACAAACGGCGGGCTCGCTGACGAAGCCGCCGCGCTCGAGCGCCACTCTCAATCGACGGCCGAGCCCGGCCGTGGCGACGAGGGGGGGGCGCGCGGCTCGAACCCAGCCGTGGCGACGAGAGCAGCGACCTCGGCACTGCCCACCGAAACGTGCCGCCCCCCTTGTCATTGTCCCCCATGAACATTCAGCTCGTCTGCGACCCGATCTCCGAGGTGCAAGCGGGTGTCGCTGAAGGCTCCAGCGAGTGCGCGGTGCCTCTCTGGCTCCACGAACTCCCTCCTCGCAGCGCGCCCGACCGCCCTCCTGCGAGGGGGCGCGGGGGGGGGGGGGGGTCGCGCGCGAAAGGGGGCGCGGAAAGGGGGTGGCGCGACGCGGGATGCCCCCCATGGGCCCATGGCTCACGACACTCCTCGCGAGACTGCGCGGCACTCCCCATGGGCGCAGGGGCAAGCCGTTCCGAGCATCCAACATAAACTTTGGCCCAAACAAATTTTACGTAGCACCCTTGAATGTCCGACGCGGGCCACCAACATACCGCATGTTACATGCGGTACGTTGGCGGCCCACGTCGGACACTCAGGCGCGGCGTCCTAGCGTGGGCGGGCAAGGTGTCCAACACCGCGTCCCAGGATCTGTAGCGCTTGCGATGCCAGGCGCCAGCAGCTGCCTCGGCCCCCTCGCCCTCGACGTCGGGCAGCACCTCTGGGGCGCCGAACTGCCCGGCGCGGGGCCCGAGCAGAGGGGGTCGGGGGGCCGCGCCGCGCCGCCGACGCATCGCCGATGCATCGCCGATGCGTCGGCGAAGTCGGCGATGCATCTTCGCCAGCAGCGTCGAGAAGCTCGGGCTCCACATCGAGCCGAGCCGCCGACGCGTCGGCGCTGCGGCGAGATCCACGACCCATCTACTCGTGCCCCTTTTCCCAAGGGGGCCAAGGGGAAAACGCGCGACCTCTGGGGTCTGGTCTGCTGGGCCCCAGCAAACCTCCAAATCGCTGTCCGAAACCGCGAGCCCCTCGACGCAGGCGGCCTCCCCGAAGATCGGGTCGCGCGAAGGGGGGGGGGGGCGGGGATGGGTGATCGGCACATCAGCTCGCATCATCTCGCAAAGCGCCCACCGACGCCTGAGGCGCTAATTCATCGAGGAAAATTGCCGGCGACGGGGCCGAATCCAGCTGCGTGCCCGCAACCTCCCTTCGCCCGACCCGAGATGTCGTCACCCGCCGACGAGCCCAAGCTCAGCCCGCCGCGGCCCGCCGACGAGCCTAGGCTCAGGCCGCCCAAGCTCGCGGCGTCATCGCCGTCGCCGTCCGGCGGGGGGGCCGGCCCTGCGTCCATGGACCAAATCCATGGACGGTTGGGCCGAAACCCACGGGTGAGCGAAGCGGTCCGCCCCGAGCTCCCCCCCTCTCTCCTTCGCCCTCCTCTTCCTCCCCCTTCCTCCTCCTTCCCCCCCCGTTCCTCCTCCGCCATCCTGGGCCATCCTCCACCCACCCCCCCTCCTTTCCTCGTGCACCCCCTCCTCCACGCCTTCTTCGCCCCCCTCGTCCTCCTCGCCCCTCCCTGTTGCTCGCCCGAGTGCTGTTTGGGGGGCGCACAAAAAACAGGCATACTCACACTCACACTTTACACACTCACACTCACACTTGTTCGGTTAAATTGATATAGTGTTATTGTTGTTATAGTTGTCCGTAATAGTAGGTAACTGTTGTTATACTAGTTGTTACGCTTGTTCGTAATAGTTGTTCACGGCATTCGTTGTTCGTAGTAGTTGATACAGTTGTTCTCCCAACTCTAATTGTTGTATTGATTGTTTGCAATAGTTGTTGAAGTTGTTCTAATAATTGCGCTAATCGTTGTTTCAGTTGTCTTGGGGGCGGTTCATGGGCCAAGGAGACCGATCAGCCTATTTCGCCACCTACCTGGCTGGGGGTCAATCCGGACCCTCCTATCCTACTTGTTAACAGCCATGAAGAGTCTACGCCTACGCTTTTGCTCTCAACATGGAAACGTGTCGTCGACGTTGCAACATGCGTGACAGGAATGAGACTGGACGGGGCGCTCATTTTTCCCTAGAGTTGAACTCCCGCTCTGACACGCCGCAGATTTCGCGCACGCCAATTCGTCGGCACGCGAGCGGACGAAAGATCGTTCTCGCCTCGGCGCCGCACAGATGTCGCCTGATAGTGGCGCTCACACCTCGGCGCGGCGAAATTCTCTTACGCGCCAAGTTTTCGGGCCCCGCGCCAGCGGGCGACTTGCCGGCCTCGCCCAAATCTCTGTGCCCATGTCGCCTAAAAGTGGCGTTCCCACGCGGGCGCGGCTTGGCGCATGTCTCGTTTGTCGAGTCGCATGAAAGCGGCAGCGGCAGCGGGGCAGCGCGAGAGCGGACGAAATGCTGTCCTTGTCCAAGCGCCGCGCAGCCTACGCGTGAAAAAGGCAGTAGTGCTTCGGCGCGGCGCGTGCTTCGCGTCGCCGCGCTCATCGGAAGGCTTGCCGCTCCCGCCACTGCGCGAGCCGCGAAGTTGCCTCTTCACCAAGTTGTCGGAAGCGGGGCCTCGCGCGAGCGCCTACTGTTCGCTAGGTGGGAACACGCTCCGGTCCCAATAGCAAAGTGTGCCACCACCGATTCTTAACCAATTGCGGGTCCCGCCGACTCGGTCGACCTGGCCGACTTGACGCCCACCCTCCCTCCCACTCTAGCTCTCACCCTCGTCCTCGCCCCCGTCCTCGTCCTCACCTAGATCCTGACCCTGACCCACCGCTCGACCATAAAATCCCATCACGCTCTCCCACCCGGCGCGCACGCGCGCGCGGCCCCACACCGACAGGCCGCCCGCAGACGGCGGCAAGCGGACGACGCAGAGAGGAAAGAGAGAGAGAGAGAGAGAGAAAAAAAAAAAAAAAAAAAAAAAAAAAAAAAAAAAAAAAAAAAAAAAAAAAAAAAAGAGAGAGAGAGAAAGCGAAAAATAGAGAGAGAGAGAGAGCGGCTGGCCCCGGGGGGGGCAGCCGCGACAGACAGCTCCGCGAAAGACAGGTCGACCTTAGGAAGCAACTATTGGGAGGTCTTCGTCGGAAGGTTTTAAAAAAATTAAGCCCCATTGGGGGGCTGTTACGTCGGAGCGGGCCTCGAATTAAGCGGGATTAAGCCGGATTAAGCGGGATCCGGCAAGATTAAGCCAGATTAAACAGGATTAAGCCGGACTAAGCTAGATTTCGGACCAGGGCAAAATCAGAATTTGACCTCCCAGGAGTTGCATCCGAATCGACCGAAGCGGGAGGGGTGAGCCAGGAGGCTGGTCGCAGCATCCAGGGGAGGGGGGCAGCCTACTGCGGATGAGCGGGTGCCGGAGGTCAGCTGTCAGGACGAGGGCGGCGAGAAAGGGATGCACGGCAGTGCACAGCTGCAGTCGCTGCAGGGCTCAACGGGGGCCCGGGAGCTGCGCGCTGAGGCAGGCCCCAGAGGGCGGGGCTAGCGGGGGGGCGCGAAGGACGGTTCCCCGATACGGGAGCAGCACGGGTGGACAAGAACGCCCTGGGGACGTCGCAGCCCCTCTCCCGCAGGAAGGCCCAGCCCAGATGGAGGGCACGCCGACCTCCTCCCGAGGGCTGGGGCGACGAGTGGCCGACCCCGGAAGCCCGGAATCCAAAACCGTCGACGCCTGACCGTCACCTCCGCCGTCTTCCGCCGGCGGACCCGCCACCCTTTCTGCCTCCCGCTCGGCGTCCGCCGAGGGCGAGGCGCGCCGAAGGCGGGGCCCCTTCTGGAAGGCCCCGAGCGGGCGCCACCGAGCACCCGCAGAGAGCACGGGGCGAGGGACAGCGCTCACCCAGCAGAGGAGCGCACGCCCCGCGCCAGCGCAGAGAGCGCGGGCCGAAGCGGCCCCAGTGGGTGGCGGTGAGCGCCAGGGGGCGGGGGGGAGAGTGGGACCGAGGTGAGACCCTGGCAGCAGACGAGCGGGACTGCCCCCGAAGCGAGGCGAGGCAGCCAGAGCTCGGCCTCGCGCAAGAGCGGCCCTGGGCAAGGGCGCCATGTGGTGCGCGGCAGCCTGCCGACCGCTTCGTGCGGGGCGACAAGTGGCGGCCCGCGTGCTCTGGGCTTGACCCCCTCCCGCGAACCCTGAAAGCTGCGCGCCAAGGGTAACTCTGGAGAAGGGCCGCTCTTGCGTGCAGCCGAAGCCAGAGCAGAGGGAGGAGATGCAAGGCGCAGCGGCGGCGACAGGCAGGCCTAAGTGTAAACGGCGTGCGGTGGAACGCTGGGGGAGGGCGGCCACGCCAGAGGCGGGTGGCGCGGCGGGGTAGCAGGACAAGAATGGAAGGAGCCCAGGACGCACACACTGTGTCCCTCCGGCGCTCCGATGGGTTGCAATCGACGGATCCAGAACTACAATGGCGGGCTGCGCGCAAAGCAAGCTCACCACCTTGTATAGGGGCGAAGCCGAAACTGTTGACCCCAGCTGAAGTCAGGCGTAGCCGACCGCTGGGTAGAACTGGGCGCACGCACACACAGACACACACACACACTCTTGATGTCGTCGCAGCCACGCCCGCGGCGGCGAGGCGTAGGGCAAGTCAAGCGGGAAGAGCGCGGACCGCGCTAGCTAACGCAACATTCAGACACATACAGACCCACACACACACACACACACACACACTTGGCCACAAGGGCGGATAAAAGCAACAGTGATGTCACAGAGAACACAGGGCATGCACAGACAGACGCACGCACCCCCACTCACACACATGCCCATTCACAGACACACACACACACACGCACACACACACACACTTGCTCCTGCGCGCCGATGGAGTACAATCGCCATTTTCGAGGCGGGACACGCTCAAAGTAAGTTGGCAACCTTGCATCGGAGAGCATGCGCACACACAATATGAGTGTACATCTATATATGTATATATATACACATATATATATATATGTATGTATCGCTCTCTTACTCGTTCTCTTTCCCTCTCCCACTGTCTCTCTTTCCCGCAGCCTCACTACATTATCAGAAACATGTGTTGCAGGGAGCACGTCGGCAGCTGTTCCCCTGCACTCCGAGACGGTCGAGGCGCTGTCAGGTCATCGGGATGCTTTGTAAGAGCTCAAATCTGAATGGACATCCCCAGACAAAATGTAAGGGAATATCGTGTCTCTGGCCGCCGTGTCAAGCGTAGTGATCTCTCCGTGAGCGTCGTTTCGGAGATGCGCATGCCTCCACGGAGGCGAAATATAAAGTGCAGGCTGTAGTACGTCAACTTCCAGCTGTCTTCCAGCGGTGTCCCCGTGAAGGTCACATTGAGACGACTCGAGATGGTACAAAGGTTCACCCTCGTCGCTGCAATCAATATCGGGCAGAGATGTCCAACGAGTAGAACAGGCTGAGCATGCAGCAAACCAAGCACCTGAGCCTACAAATAGTAGACTGCGGGTGATGCTGTAGCATAACGTTGCCCGAGCGACGTGGTTACGACGCCTTCTTCACATAACTTCATACGGTGATACCGGTGCGCCTGGCTATGCGATGAACCCATCCCCCACGCCCCGTGAGATTGGCAACGGCACACTCGAAGATATGCGCACTGGCCCCGACGGCAATCGTGGAGTCGATCACCAGAACCGCGCGCTCTCCTCGGCCGACTGCCAGGCGCCCAGGGTCCCACCACCGTGACCACCGTGAACGAGGTCCAGGCGAGCATTCAAAACCTCGCTCAGGGTTTGCACGAGAGACCCGCGGCCACTGCACAAAGGAGCACTCACTTGCTTCCGTAGAATCCACGAGCTGGGCATCGTTAGTCTGGAAATCCGGCTCCGCTTCGAGGAAGCCCTGTTAACTGGCGGCGACAGCTCTGCATCTCCGTTGCAACCTGGCACAAGGGTCGCCACGGCGGCCCCCGCGACACGCTATGCCTTGCGCAAGCGGATAGCGTGTCGCTTCGCTCCACGGGGCGAAAGGCTCAGCAAAGCTCGGGACGTGGACGCCTCGGGACCGTAAAATGACAGCGTGTCGCACCAAGGCGCGGCTGGGCAGAACCGGGGAGCGAGACGCTGTCCAAAGTTTCCCGACCGTAAGAAGGCCTCGCGCTCCGAAAGCGGCACGTAGCCCTGCCAGTCTTTGGCGGTTGGAGCCGTATCCCCTTCGGGACTGCCCTCCCCATCCCAACCAGCTCCTCCCCTCTACCCCTTACCATCCTCCTCTTCTGCTCGCCTCTCCTCTGCTCTCCTCTCCTCTCCTCTCCTTTCTTCTCCGCTTCACTCCTTGACCACTCCTGCTCTCCTCCGCCTTCCTCTCCTCTCTTATCATGTCCGTTGCCCCCACCCTCAGTGTCATCCGTCTCCTCTTTCATCTCCACCTCCACCTCCACCTCCTCCTCCTCCTCCTCCTCCTCCTCCTCCTCCTCCTCCTCCTCCTCCTCCTCCTCCTCCTCCTCCTCCTCCTTTTTCACATCTCGCCGGTCCGTCCTCTCCCTCCTGGGCCATGTCCCCCCTGGAAGTCAGCAGCACTCCGCCCTTTCGCAGAGGCCTGTAGAGCGCCTTCAGGTCCCTTTTCTTCACGGGCGTGGCTGAGCCATCGAGCTGGCCCTTCACGAACATGCCGTCCTGTGTTGCGCCGTAGGTCATGGCGGCGTTGACTCCTCGTGGAGGGAGCGGACAGGCACGTGACCCTAAGCACAACGAATCCACATGAGCTTCCCGCCCGGCCGCGGAGGCCTGCGAGGAGAGCGACGGGGAGGCGGGCGGCGAGGCGGAGAGGGCATTGGCGGCGCGCACCAGGGGGGCGGGGCCGTCTCAGAAGGCGGGGGGGCGTTCTGGGGAGGCAGGGCTTTTTTTTGCAATCCTTCGTTTTTTTGCAATCATTTTTTTTGCAATCCTTCGTTTTTTTGCAATTCTTTGTTTTGCCATCTTTTGCAATCCTTTTTTGCAATCCTTCGTTTTTTTGCAATCCTTCGTGGATGAAGGGCTTCTGGGAGGACTTCTTCGTAGACGAAGGAGCCCCCCCCGCCTGCCCAGAAGGCCACAAACCCTGCGCGCCCGCCCCCCTCGCGCGCGCCGCCCAGGGCACACACCGAGGAGAGCGCAGGAGGACCGAGCGGGGCCGGGAGGGGCACTCCGAGGGCCCGTCCGCGAGGTGGGCGCCCAAGGCCACGCCACTCTGCCGCGAGGAGCGACGAGCGGGCAGAAGCAGCTGCGATTCGGGCGGTGCGCCAGCAACAAGCGCGCCAAGACCGGGCCAGCCGAGCAGGCTCGTGGAAAGTGGCAAGGACGCCGACGAGAGGAAACACTGTGGGGTGAGGAAGGGCGCGCCAGGGCTGTTTCTGAGGCCCCGGGAATTCAGGGCAGGATTGGTCAAAATCGAATCGGGGAACTGGATCGAATCGGAATGGCCGCAGCGGCCCGGAGCCGAGATCCAATCGGATCGGCCGCGCCAGGATGCACAACGGATCGGACCGCATCGGATCATCGGGAAATTGGAATCGAATCGAACCGGGCCAGTCAGAATCGATGTCAAATCGGATCGATCTGGACCCTGAGTCAGGGCGGAGGAGCGGCGCCTGAGAGGACCACGATCTGGCCGACGCATCGCTACCAGGGGCGCGGGGATCCAACGTCAGTGCGACACTCGCCTTCCACCCCCCATTTCCTCACGTCTCCCTCCGCTCTTCTGTAACATGTTTCCTCTCTCCTCCCCCCCTCCCTCCCTCCCCCCTCCCTCCCCCCTCTCTCTGTTTGTTCTCTCTCTCTCTCTCTCTCTCTCGGTCTCGCTCTCTCTCTCTCTCTCTCTCTCTCTCTCTCTCTCTCTCTCTTCGACTATATATATGTATATATAAATATATATGTATGTGTGTGTATCCCCCTCTCTTCCTCGTTCCCTCTCTCTCTGCCCCTCTCTCTCTTTTTCTCTCTCTCTCTCTCTCTATCTCTCTCTCTTTCCCTCTCTTTCTCTCTCTCTCTCTCTCTCTCTCTCTTTTTCTCTCTCTCTCTCTCTCTCTCTCTTTCTGTCTCTCTCTCTCTCTCTCTCTACATAGATCCCTCTTCCATCCTCACTATCTCTCTGTCTCCCTCCCTGCGTGCTCGCTCCATTCATCCACCTTCTCTCCCTCGCCCTATATCCCTTCTTTAGTGTTTTCTCCCTCCACCCCATTCCTCCCCCGCTGCTTCCCTCCACCGCCCCCACCTCCATACTCCTTTCCTCTCCTCCGGCCCGAGAGCACCCGAGTGGATTCCCACCCTGGACCCAGGGGCTACCTGGGGCTGCGTGTCCTATTCCTCCTGAAGCCCTCCAGCATCATCTCGGGAGGCCCGCCGACCATTCTGGGCAGATGGGCCTTTCTCTAGCCCGAAGCCCCGGCAAGAAGCTGCAAAGGCGCTCGCGAGAACCCTGCCGCAGTCCACCTATCCCCTGTTGCCCTTGTCAGCGCGCACAAGGGTATGGCGCCAGGGGGCCGGCCTCCTAAAAAGCCTGGGGAGGCGTCCAAGAAAGCAGAAAGTTTTCCATAAGGGCTGTGGGGTCCCTGAGGAAGCTTCTTCGAGGCCAGGAGGGGTTTCGCGCAAAGCCTCTGCCTTTATAAGCCCCAAAGGCTTCTTAGAGGGCCGCCAGCCTGGCGCCATCCCCCTGCGCGCGCCCGCCCTCCCATAGAGGAGGAGGAGGAGGAGAAGGAGGAGGAGGAGGAGGAGGAGAAGGAGGAGGAGGAAAAGGAGGAGGAGGAGAGGGAGGAGGAGGAGGAGGAGGAGGATGGTGCGAGGAGAAGGAGGGGAGAAAAAGGAGGAGCGAGATAGGGAAAAGAGAAGGAGGAGAAGGAGGAACAAGAGGAGGGGAAAAATATGAGTGGAAGGGAAGGGGGGGGAGGAAGAGTCGAAATTGAGGAAGAAGAGAGCGAGAGAGGGAAACAGAAAGAGAGAGAGAGAGAGCAAGAGAGATACGAACAAAAACAGAGAGACAAAGAGAGAGAGAGAGAGAAAGGGAGAGAGACGGACGGACAGACAGACAGACAGACAGACAGACAGACAGACAGACAGACAGACAGACAGACAGACAGACAGACAGACAGACAGACAGCCACACAGACAGAAAGTCAGACAGACAGACAGACTCTCTCTCTCTCTCTCTCGGGCTCCCACGTCGCTGGGGCGCCCCCCAGCCACGCCTCGAGTGCGCGCCCCAGCCGCGCCTGGGGGACGAGGGCCATGACGCGGAACACCGCGAGTCTCGTGTGGTGAAACGGCCCAGCTGTATCTGGGGCCCTGGCGGGATTGCACCGGTGCTATTGCGGGGGCTTCAGACAGACAGACAAACAGAGAGACAGACAAACTGACAGACAGACCGACAGACAAGACAAGATAGACAGACAGACAGACAGACAGACGACACGACACGACACGACACGACACGACACGACACGACACGACACGACACGACACGACAAGACAAGACAAGACAAGACAAGACAAGACAAGACAAGACAAGACAAGACAAGACAAGACAAGACAAGACAAGACAAGACAAGACAAGACAAGACAAGACAAGACAAGACAAGACAAGACAAGACAAGACAAGACAAGACAGGCAGGCAGGCAGAGGCAGAGGCAGAGGCAGAGACAGAGATAAGGACAGAGGCAAAGACAGAGACAGAGACAGGGACAGAGACGGAGACGGGGACAGAGACAAAGACAGAGACAGAGACAGGGACAGACAGACACACACACACACAGAACGACAGACAGACAGACAGAAAACCAGACAGACAGAGGGGGAACGAGGCTCCTCTGTCGAGGTGGAAGCCCTTTTCAAGCGCCATGCTCCAGTCCAGGTCCGACCGCAGCGTGCTCCGCACGGTGCCGCCGAGCTCCTGGACACTGCGCCAGAATGCCGGACCACCCTGACGACGAATAAGAAGACGACAACGACGACGACGACGCCGAAGACAACGACGACGAACAAAACGACGACGACGACGACGACGAAGACGACGACGGCGGCGACGACGACGACGATGAGAGGCGAAGGACAATAACGACGATGCCGACGATGAAAACGAAGACGGCGACAACGACGTCGGCAACGGAACAAACAGCGGAGCGAGGACGACGACGAAAACGAAGGACAACGACAACGACGAGGACCGAATGACGTCGCCAGGAGCGAGGACAAGAACGGAGGGACGACGACAACGACGACAACAAAAACAACAACGACAACAACAACAGCAATAACACCAACAACGGCAGCAGCAGCAATAACAACAACGACAACAACAACACCAATCATTTGAAGACTGCTCACTCCTATCTGCTCACGTGCCAACCAAGACGTATATCCCAAAGCCTCGGTACCCGCCCTCGTCATCTTAGATCGTACACCCCTTGGGGATATATCTTCCTTACCTGCCACGTGCATTTAATGAAGCCCCTAAAACAAGGGAAGAGAGGACGGGTGGAAGGGGGAGGAAGAAGAATGGAGCACGAGAAAAATTAGCAGGAGGGGGGCGAGGAGTAGAAAACAAGTAGTGGTAGAACCAGACGGGCAGAGCGGGTGGGCTGACCCATAGCGGGCAGGTCGGGAAGGCGGGCCCAGGCGACCAGGTCGAGCAGGCGGGTTGCTGAAGCGTGGGTCCTGCATGAATCGCGAGGAGGTCTCGAGCGATAGCGCGATTCCCAAGTAAATCGCGAGAAAAGCAAAAACGCGAGCGTGATTCCTGAGCGCCGAGGGCGCATTCGGAATAAATTGCAAGGAAGTCCCACGCGAGAGCGCGATGCGTACATGAATTGTGAGAAGTCCCGCGCGAGAGCGCGATTTGGGAATAAACCGTGAGGAAGTATCCGGCGGGAGCCGTTGTTGATGTTGTTGTTGGAAAGCTGGGGGCCAGGGTCCCAGTTTGAGCCCCGTGACTTTCCCTGATGACAAGCAGGGTGCGAGCCCCGGGGGAAGCACTTCAATTGAAAAAAACACCGTGGTCACAGGAGGGGGATCAACACTAATTGTTCTTCAGTAGTGAGAATTCAACAACAACAACAACAACAACAACAACAACAACAACAACAACAGCAGCAGCAGCAGCAGCAGCAGCAACAACAACAACCATGGTACCCTCATGCGCGATGTTTCCACACGAAGCATGCGACCATCATGATAACCACCCACGTAATGGGGGACTCTTGTTCTATGGCGGGGTCCGTTATTCCCATTCCCAGATATCCCGCCCAATGAGGTCTTGCAAACACCTCCTCAGAGGAATTTCAACATATCCCGCCTCGAAAACACATGCACGCGACTTGCTGCGCCGATGCGAGACCACCAGTGGAACCCCAGCGAAGGGTAAAGCACAAGGAAGTATCGAACGACAGGACTGCCTTGGTGGGGATGGGGGCTGTCGGCGGTGAGGCAAGGACCTGGCCCTGAATAGAAAGGGAGGAAGTCTCGAGCAGGGCTGCTGTTGTTGCTGGGAGCGGCGCCAATGCTGAAGAGAGTAGGGCGCTAGTCCAGCGCAAAACAAAACGAAGTCTCGAGCGGGAACGCTGGTTTTGTTGGGACGGCGGCTTTCGGCGGCGAGGAGGAAGACCGCCTTGAGTAAGGAAAGGAGGAAGCATCGAGCGGGAGCCGTGGTTTTGTCGGGACGGGGGCTGTCGTCGGCGAGGAACAGCACCATCCTAAGGAAAAAATCAGGAAAATCTCGAGCGGGAGCGTTGCTCTTGCTGGGAGCGGTGCCAATTCAAAAGAGAGTAGGGCGCCAGTCCAGCGTAAAACGGAAGGAAGTCTCGGGCGGGAGCGCTGGTTGTGTCGGGGCGGCGGTTTTTTCGGCGGCGAGAAGGAACACCGCCTTGAGTAGGAAAGGAGGAAGCATCGAGCGGGAGTCGTGATATTCTTCGGGACGGGGGTTGTCGGCGGCGAGGGACAGCACAGTCTTCAGGAAAAAGGATGGAAGCCTCGAGCGGGAGCGTTGTTCTTGCTGGGAGCGGCGCCAATTCAAAAGAGAGTTGGGCGCCAGTTCAGCGTACAACGGAAGGAAGTCTCAGGCGGGAGCGCTGGTTTTGTCGGGGCGGCGGTTTTCGGCGGCAATGAGGAGCACCGCCTTGAGTAAAGAAGGGAGGAAGCCTCGAGCGGGAGCGTTATTTTTGCTGGGGGCAGCGCCGATGAGAGAAAGACTAGCGCGCCAGTCCAAGGTAAAACGGGAGGAAGTCTCGAGCAGGAGCGCTGGTTTTGTTAGGACGGCGGCTTTCGGCGGCGAGCATGAACACCAGCCCTGAGTAAAAAAGAAGGAAGTCTCGAGCGGGAGCGTTGTTGTTGTTGGGGGGCCGGTTTTGGTGGTCCCCCAAACTGCTCGAGCGTGAGCCTCATGTTCAATGAACATGTAGCCGGCGCCGAAGCGAGAGCGCCCAAGCGCCTTTAAGGTGTCCAATAATAAAAACTGTTTAGTAATTAACATTCAAGCAACAGCAGCAACAACAACAACAGCAGCAACAACAACAATAACAAAAACAGCAAAAACAATGACAACGACAACGACAATGACGGCCCCCGTCCGACATACAGGCAGCCCTCCTGAGCCTCCTCCCTCCCCGGCTCGGACCAGCCGGCCCCGCTTCCACCCCGCTCACCCACCCTGCCCCGACGCTCCCCCTCCTCCCTCACCTCCTCCTCCTCCTCCTCCTCCTCCTCCTCCTCCTCCTCCTCCTCCTCCTCCTTCTCCTCCCTCACTCCGTCCACTCCTTCCACTCCCTCCCCCTCCTGCCCCCTAATTCCCCCTCCCCCCCCGCCCCTACCTCCTTCCCTTCTCCACCATTCGCTCCCCCAATTCTCTCGTGCGTGGCCCGCGGGGGTCTCCATCACCTTCACTCTTGATCCCGCTCGGGCTTCGAGGGTGGGGGGGGCGGGGCTCTCCCTCTGGTCCTTGGGCCAGCAAAGACGGCCACAGAGAGGGGTGTCAACCTCGACAGACCCCATCTTGATACCTAGAGGCGGCAACCATCCAGTGCTTCCCGCCCCCCCTTCGTCAAGGGAGTAACGACTTCTGGTGTCCCTCGACTCGCGCTGGAGCTTCAACGACTCCTCCTGATTTGCCTGGATATCTTTGGATCTGCGTAGATTTGTATGGATCTACCTCTTTTGGAGGATTTGCCTAGATTTTTCTGGATTTACCTCGACTTGCCTGCTGTCACCCCTGCAGGTCGACTGCAAAAAAGCCGCCAGGCACGCAAGGATCCCTCGTTTTCCTGGCCATCACCCCATCAGGAAGCCCAGAGCCGCCCTCCAACCGTGCAGACCTCCGGGGCAGAGGGGGGGGAGGGGGGCGGGTGAGCACCAGAGCACCGGCGGC
Organism: Prorocentrum cordatum; assembly: GCA_963575745.1. Lineage (NCBI taxonomy): Eukaryota > Dinophyceae > Prorocentrales > Prorocentraceae > Prorocentrum > Prorocentrum cordatum. The sequence continues at coordinate 225,888 of CAUYUJ010017371.1, read as the reverse complement.
GGCCGCCGCCCGTCGCGACGGCACGCAGCCCGCGGGCGCACGCGCGCGCGCGCTCTCCTCCACCTCCGCGTCTGCGGAGACGTCCCAGTCGCCTGCGGGGTCCGGCCCCGAGGGTTTCGTCGAGTGGGCTGGGCTCGAGGATCGAGGACCGAGCAGACGGCCTTCCCTGGCGGGTGGAGGGCCTTGGCGTGCCGCTCCTCGGGGCCTGCCTCGGAAACGGCAGCCACATGCCTCCAGTCACCACGGCGCTCGTCTCCGGCCAGGGCCGCCCGGGGTCCCGGTGTAACGTATACGGCCTCGTCGGTTTGACGCCAAGGCGGCAGCGAAGACTTTTTCTTCCCCCGCGGCCACCTCTTCGGGAAAGAAGGAGGGGCGACAGGGAAACGCAAGCAGCGGCAAGTGTTGTCCCACTCGTCGAAATGATCAGCGCAGAGGCCCCGAAGAAGGTACTGATATGAAAATGCGAACGAAGAGAATGGCGAAGCTCGGAAGGGGGGAAAAAGGGGGAGAGGAGCGAGCACACTCCGCGCCTCCCCTGTGCCTCGTCACGGCGCTGCTCGTGATAGTGTGCGGCGAGCCTTGGGGGACACGTTGGGCGGATCTGAAACGAATTTGGTTGGCTGACGTTTTACCTGCATCTCGAAAACGTCGTCCCAGGATGTCCGGACCTGTCCCCAGGGCCAGCTTCTCCACCCTGGGGCCTGGAGATAGAGGCCTCCCAAATGGGGTCCGCGTGGAGGGTGTCGGCAGATCGCGCCGCATCGCCGATGCTTCGGCGACGCAGGCGTGGAGAAAATCTGATTCCACACCGCTCCGCATCCCCGATGCAGATCGGCGATGCGGCGTGGTCCGACCCCCTCTGGCCGGACCCCCCGCTGGCAGGCCCAGAGGCGAGGGCCCCGGGAGGCTGGCATCGGCAAGAGACCTCCGTGCCGAATGCTTCGGTGCCTTCTCCGTTCGTGCCCCGGGCCTGCCTGCACGAGCGGAGCCGCGCGCCCTGCCTCTGCCCGCCTCCGCGGCCGCCTCGCCTCTTCCTCCCCGTTTTGTGCGCGGCTCGCGTCGCAGTGGCCCCGCTCGGGCTCCGAGCGCTGTGCGCGATCGGCATCGATGCGAAAAAAAATGTTTCCCCAGGCATGCCCGACTTCCCCACTCGTCGTCCTCCTCCCCGCGCGAAGCGGCCGCCCCGCCGCGCATCCCACACGCGACCTCGAACCTCGAGCCTGGAACCTCCAACCTCCATCCTCATCCTCCTCCTCCTCCTCCTCCTCCTCCTCCTCCTGCTCCTCCTCATCGTCACCATCACCCTCGTCATCATCATCCGCATCAACATCTGCATCAGTATTATTATCATCATCATCATCATCATCATCATCATCATCATCATCATCCTCATCCTCATCCTCATCCTCATCCTCATCATCATCATCATCATCAGCATCATCATCATCATCATCATCATCATCATCATCATCATCATCATCATCATCATCCTCTTCCTCTTCCTCATCATCATCATCAGCAGCAGCATCATCAGCTGAAGCATCACCACCACCACCACCACCATCATCATCATCATCATCATCATCATCATCAACAACTTCACCATCATCATCATCATCATCAAATTCACCATCATCATCATCATCAGCAGCAGCATCATCTTCACCATCATCATCATTATCATCAGCATCATCATCAGCAGCAGCAGTAGCACCATCAACCTCATCATCATCATCGCCATCATCAACAGCATTATCATCATCACCGTCATCATCACCATCAGCATCGTCATCATCAGCAACACCAGCACCATCATCATCACCATCATCACCATCATCATTGTCGTCATCATCGCCATCGTCATCGTCGACATCTTCATCATCATTATCATCGTCAGCATCGTCACGATCATCATCATCATCATCATCATCATCATCAGCAGCATCATCATCGTCATCGTAATCGGCCTCGGTATCGTCATTAGCACCAGCAGCATCATCATCAGCAGCATCAGCAGAAGCATCGTCATCATCGGCATCAGTATCATCATCACCGTCATTATCATCACCATCGTGAGCATCAGCAGGAGCAGAAGCAGCATCATCTCATCATCATCATCATCATCATCATCATCAGCAGCAGCAGCAGCAGCATCCGCATCATCATCATCATCATCATCATCATCATCATCAGCAGCAGCAGCAGCATCATCATCATCAGCGGCATCACCCACCTCCTCTTCCACCCCCCCTCCTCCTCCTCCTCCTCCTCCTCCTCCTCCTCCTCCTCCTCCTCCTCCTCCTCCTCCTCCTCCTCCTATCCTTCCTCTCCCCTCCTCTTCCTCCTCATCCTTCTCCTCCTCCTCATCCTCTTTGTCCTTGTCCTCGTCCTCCTCATGTTCCTCCTGCGGCCTGCAAGACCTAGGACCTCCTCGTCATCGCCATCCCGGGCACTCCCTCGTCGTCCTCCCCCCCGCATGGCAGGGCGCGGGACGGCGGCAAAGCCACCGCCCCGCCGCTGGACCCGCAACCTCGAACCTCGAGCCTGGAACCTCTAACCTCCTCCTGCTCGCCACGCCCCTCCTCCTCCTCCTCCTCCCCCTCATCCTCCTCCCCCTCCCCCTCCATTCCTTGTCCTTATGAATAACTCCTCCCTGTCGCACCCCGAGGCCGGTCGAAAGAGCGGGCCTGGCGTTTTGCCGAAAACCCCCGCGCAACGCATTATCCTGAAACTCGAAATTCGCACGCGCAAAAAAACTCACAGATGGAGGGCGGGTCGTCTTCAAAATGCGGTTCTCGCCTGAGCGCACCGCACATTCGCTTTCAATGTTGTAAAGGTTTCACGGATGGAGGGCGGGTCGTCTTCAAAATGTGTTTCTCGCCTTAGCGCCGCGAACATTCATTCGACAAGGTTCTAAGAGCTTCACGGGTGGAGGGCGGCTCGCTGTCAAAGTGCGGCCATCGCCGTATCGCCGCGCACATTCGCTGTACAAAATTGCAAGCGCTTCAGGGATGGAGGGCGGGTCGATGTCAAAATGTTGTTCTAGCCTTAGCGACAACGGTATTCGTTGTACAGAACTGTAGAATGGCTTCACGGACACAGGGCGGGTGTTTTTCAAAGTGCGGCTTTCGTCGTAGCACCACACACACTCGTTTATGACAACTGCCAAAGACTCACGCATGGAGGATGGCTCTTTTTCATATGTGGCTCCCACAATTGCGCCGCGTACGGTCGTATGTTGTAGCTCTCAGCTGCTTCAAGGAATTCATGGTTAACGTCACGACGTCAGACTGTCAAAGTGCATCAGTTACGTCGATTCACGGCGTCGAAGTACCAGGAACGGCGTCCTGGCACGAATCCGAATCGCCAAAACGCAACAGCTACGGTG
>CAUYUJ010017371.1:175000-217500 GCA_963575745.1 Prorocentrum cordatum | reverse complement strand
CCAAACGCATCTCCAAGAGGCAACCGCCAGTTCGCTCCAACCCAGAGCCGACAACAGCAGAGTATGGTGCAATCTCGATGCCACGATTGAGGCACGTGTCGTCTCCTCCCTCCTGCTCGGCTTGCGATACGTGCTGACACAATGGGGATTCGAAAAACGCTACCTCAAAGTTGATTCGGACAGCGGCACCATCAAAGCTGGGGGCAAGACCATCATGCGTGCGACGATTGAGGCGGACACCTTGAATATTGTTTGGCTTGACGCGGATTGGGAAACCTGGGAAGAGTTTCAAGGCTCACCACCAGAATGGGCGGCAATCCAACAAAAAGCCAAAGATCGCCTTGCACAAAGCAGAGCTCGTGCGAGCAAGGGCACCGGTAAAGTTAAGCCAAATTGACGGTGCCAGGGGCGCAAGCCCAGAGTTTCACCTATTGTTTCACACGGTACTTGTAAATCGAATGACCGCTATCTGGACGGGACGGGCAAAGATACCACCTGTCCTTCGGCGGAAGGGGACAGGAAGGGCAAAGATACCACCTACCCCTCTGACACGTCCTTCACAGATAATGCAATCAAACACGACCTCAACGTTGCTACTTGGAACGTGCGACGTTTCACGGACGTCAAGCTCGTAGAGATCATTGTTCACATGCAGAGACACGATATCGACATCTTATGCCTGCAAGAGACCCGGGCTACCAAGGCGGAAGAGTACGAAGACGAGAACAGTGGCTGCCATGTTATACTCTCCGGAGCGGACACCGACGAGCGATCATGGGCAGGAGTTGGATTCATAGTAGCGCCGGCCAGGGTTCGTAACATCAAGGCCCACAAGCAGATCTCAGACCGAATGGTTCAATTAAAGCTCCTTTTGGGCAAAGAGATGTTCATAGTCTTTTGCGTTTACGCCCCACAGAACCTCCGGCCGCTGCCGGAGAGGGTGCAATTCTACAGCGACCTCGACAACCACTGCGGGGCATGCTCGGCCTACGCCAAGAAAATTGTCTTGGGCGATTTCAGTGCCAGGATTGGCCGCGCGGACCGGGGAGAAGAAGACTTCTTTGGAGATTTTACTTGGGGCCGACGGGCCTTGACCCAGGTGGACACGCCCAACAGGGACTTACTCGTGGAATTCTGCATTGGGCGTTCCGTACTCGTTGCGAATACCTTTATTGATCAACCCGTACATGAGAAAGTAACCTTCATGGAAGCGGGCGCGGAGCCCATGGGAGACATTTCCGAAGACAAATACAATATCTTGGATCTCCTGCTGTGCGACGCTGCCACCCTCCATCGTATCCATGGACTGCGAAGCCACAGGGAAGCCGCTCTCGCAACAGACCGCTATCTGGTTACGGCTACAGTGCAGCATGTCGACGAAGACCCGCCGCCAGTTCAACTACAGCGGAAGGACAAGGCCGTCCTCAGAGACCCGGGAGCTCATTCAATATTTGCTGAAGCCTTTCTGGAAACCATTGTTCCAATTCCCACATCGGCACTGCAGGGTTAGTGGACAATCGAAGGGAAAACGGTGTAACAGCAGCGATCGCTGCAGAAGCGGCCCTCCCGTCCTTGTTTCTGACAAAAGGAAGCCATGGACATCCCAACGCACGTTAGATTTGATCGATTGGCGAAGTGCCGCGCGGAACCAACGAAATCGAATGGAAGAGAGGCGTCTTTTGAAGGAGGTGAGAAAATCAACTAAAGAAGATAAAACAAATTGGATTGACTCTGCCATCGCTACAAGCAGCTGGGACGCATTGTGAAAGCATTGCAAACAGAAGCCCCAGAAGCAAGGGCGTCTCACAAATCTGGACGGGGTACTTGTTGAGAGCACTGACCGGGCTGACGCAATGCCTGATTTCTTCGAGAAGGTTCAGTGGAAAGTCAGACCAGCGACACTAACCGACGAGCCCCCACTTGGAGACCAACTGCCGGTGGACGAAGCGCCTTTTTCAACGCGAGAGGTTGTTAAGACAATGTACGCGCTGAAAAAGGAGAAAGCAAGTGGTCCAGACGACATCCCTGCAGAATACTGGAAATCCATTGCTCAGACGCCAGGGGGGTTGCAGAGGCTCACAAATCTGTGTAACGACTGTTGGGAAACAGGCACGGTACCAGAGAACTGGAAGGAGTCCAAAATCAGCGCCATCTACAAGAACAAGGGCGCGATCGACAGTTGCGACAACTAAAGGCCGATAAGTTTATTATATGTAGCTTACAAGTTCCTGGCATCCCTATTGTTGCAACGGCTCCAACGAGCAGGTGCGGAGGACCGTCTTACTTCAAAGCAGTGCGGATTCAGACGTAGACGAGGCACATCAGATGGGATTCATATGGTTCGAAGGGCAATCGAGGCGGCCAGGGCGGCCAAAGATGGGAGGATTGCGTTCGTCGCACTGGACTGGAAGAAAGCGTTCGACTCGATCAACATGGACGCGATGATTGCCGCCTTGCGGAGGTACGGAGTTCCTCCAAAAGTGCTTGTGCTCATCGCCAACATTTACGACAATCGCCATTTCTACGTATCTGACGGTCCCTGGGCGTCCAGATAACGACGACAACGATCAGGAATAGCTCAAGGTTGCCCTCTCACCCCATTCCTTTTTGTGATGGTCATGACAACATTGATGAGGGATGCGACGGACAAGCTGGGGCAGGAAGCGAGAGCAGATATGGAAATTGGCAATTTGTCTATCTTATTCTACGCCGACGACACCCTGTTAATAGGTAGATCTCTACAGTACTTACAAGAATTGTTGGATGCTGTAGCGTGGTCTGGGGCACGAGCCGGGATGGAGCTACATTGGGACAAATTCCAATTGATCCAGATCGGATGCGAAGTTCACTTACGAACTCCCGAAGGCCGCCTGATCCCTGCCCAAGACCACTTGTCATACCTCGGAGCCACCTTGTACAGCTCAGGTTGCGTTTCGAAAGAGTTGAACAAGCGGCTAAGGGCTGCATGGGCCGAGTTCGTCAAATACGAACGAGCCTGGAAGCACAAAGCCGTCGGCAAGATCAGAAAAATCGAAATGCTTCAAGCTCTAATTACAAGCAAAGTCTTGTATTCACTTTCCACTGCTTGGTTGAACCAATCCGAAAGAAGGAGGCTGGATGGATTCCAAGCCAAGTGCCTCAGACGAGTTTTACACATTCCACCTCCTTTCCTGTCACGCGTGTCAAATAAGGTCGTCATGCAGGAGGCCCAGCAGGCCCCCTACAGCACCCAGTTTCTGCGACAACAGCTCGCGCTGTTTGGAAAAATAGGTATGGCGTCGAACCACGATTTTCTTAGACAAGCCACGTTCCAGCCTGGCACTGCTCTCCCAGCCACGGCCGCGCTCAAACGCAAGCGTGGTCGACCGAAGAGAGAATGGGCAACGGAGCTGCACAGAATGATCCCGTCCAGTTTCAATTTGCACGATCTGCTCCTACAGTGCATACATGACCCTGTGCAACGGGATGCTTTTGTGAAGCGCCACACACAACAGTGCGTCGAGCCAGACGGGCATCTGTGACTTGTTGCTGTGTTCCCCGCTCCCCCTTCCCCTCCTCTTCTTCCCCCTCCCCCTCCCCGCCGCCGGGCACGTTGTAAATTATGCGACCGCCGACGCGCCGCCACTTCCGCTAAGCGGCGATAGCTGGCTGGCAATGTTTTCTTTCGCCCACGCGCTCCGGCATATGGCATGAGTGAGGATGGGGTTCACTTCGCTCGGGAGCTCCCGAACGAAGTGAACCCCACCCTCCCCCTCAGAAATCGTGGGGGGTAGGGGTAGGGTTCGCATGTGGCCCCCCTAGTTCTCTTGTTCGAAACACTGACCTTTGGTGCCTGGTTTGCTGGTCGTTGCGCGCGGCGCGACCGCAGCGGCATGCGTGCTTGGGCTTGGTCGCCCCCTGCGCCCCCCAAGAGCCGTGCAGCAAAGATCACTCATGCGAAGGGCCACTCTGACGGCAGGTTCGTGTCGTGCCGACTTCGGCGCTGGTTTCTGACACCGCGGGGATCGTTCAACCTTGAACGATCGGCCACTTCCGACACGTCAGATCGCTCAACACATCGACCGACTCTGGGTCGCCAGCGGGCGTTCAACGTTGAACGAACCTGCCGCACGCACAAGGTAGCCGACAAGCGAGCTCAGCCCAACGCCTCCGAGGCCGCATGCCAGGCATGGCGGCTGCGCCGAGGGCGGGTCTGGAGCGGAGGCCAAGCCGGGGCGGCCCACGTCTGCCAGCCAATGGCGTGGGCGGGCGGTGCTAGGAGGAGGCGGCGCCCGAGGAGGCCGGATGACGCGTCGAATACGGAAATACTCACAACAACACCTCCTCCTCCTCCTCCTCCTCCTCCTCCTCCTCCTCCTCCTCCTCCTCCTCCCCCTCCTCCTCCGCCTCCTGCTCCTCCTCCTCCTCCTCCTCCTCCTCCTCCGCCTGCTCCTTCGCCTCCTCCTCCTCCTCTCCTCCTCCTCCGCTCCTCCTCCTCATCCTCCTCCTCCTCCTCCTCCTCCGCCTCCTCCTCCTCCTCCTGCCTCAAACCTTCCTCGTCCTCCTCCTCCTCCTCCTCCTCCTCCTCCTCCTCCCCCTCCTCCTCCCCCTCCTTCCCCTCCTCCTCTCCTCCGCCTCCTGCTCCTCTTGGGACTTCAAGCTGCTTCGGAAGGTCTTCTGGGCGACTCACACCTCTTGGAGCCCAAGCGAATAGGTGCCCTTCTCGAGGCGAAGGCACATGACGGTGCGGGGGAGAGGGAAGATGAGATGGAGGAGGAGGAGGAGGAAGAGGAGGAGGAGGAGGAGGAGGGGACTCCGGGGTCCCAGGCTGACGACAACGAGCTCCGAGAAGACGGGGCAGGAAGCCAACGCGAAATGATGCCGAGAAAGCCGTAAGCCACTCTCGGAGCACGGAAAATGAGCGGACCGTGGGACCCGCCTCCGATCCTCCTGGGCTTGGCCCCCTACCCTGCAACGAGCACCTGTGCTTACACAATACCTCGGGCATCCCGGCGGGTGCCACGCACATGACGCGCCACGCACGATACGAGCAGAGACACCACGCTCGAGCCTCCGGCGGGGTGGCCTCACGGGGACGCTCGAACCCCCCCCAACCTCCGACCTCTGTACCGGTCCCCGCCGAGGGAACGCCAGGACGGCCAATGGCCTGGAAGATGATCACGCGACCGGCCGAAGGGTACCCAGAAGACGAGGCTCGACATAACGATCAAGCTGAGGCAAACCACCAGGCCGGACGATCAAAGAACGTTGATGCAGCTTGTTGGCAGCTTCGGGCGAACGTCTTGTCCCTTGCGGGGCTCTTCTAAGCTAGATTAGCTACTGACAATGTGTATGCAATAGGGTCAAGCATGTTTGCTTCAGTTCAGTCCTGTAGCAGGATAGGTCCTAAGACAGAGCCTCAATACGCAGCCCCTGGGGGGGGGCAAAAAGACAGAGCAGATTCACATGTGTGTCTTGATTGTGATTCGCTCTCTTTGACCTAGGATATGAAAGCACTGCCCCGACCACGCGCGCAGGCAGCACGAGGAGGGAGCAACACGGAGGACCGCAAGACGACGAGCAGGCAACACGGAGCGCCCCCCCTCGGCACGGGCGTCCTCCGCGCTCTGGGGCGGCTGGTCCAGGGATAGGCCAACCTCGGGGGCAGGAAAGGCGGAGGAGGGGCAGCGCACGTGCTGCGAGGGAAGCAGCGAGCTGCCCGCAAGCCTAGGAGCGTGCCTAGAAGGAGTCTAGGAACTGTGCCCGACTGCAGGAAGCCACGCGCAGGATATTCGGAAAAGCTTGCGGCCCACGTGTTGGGAACGAGCAGGAAAGCGCTGGTGGAACATGGGACGCACAGAGCCCTAATAATTTTTTTGTTGGTCTAGGAATGGTAGACTCACGAGTATGCTGAAGTGACACATTGCACGACCGCGCACGCTGTACAAGCTGTAACCGGATCGATCGGCCATGTGTGCACGAGCCGGTGGGTCCTGTAATGACAGCCACCGAACACAGGTTAAAGACAAATGTGCCTAGCCAGTGGGAATGACGGGCAGGCGGGCGAGATGATGGGAACGTCCAGCCTGCTGCGCCAATCTGCGGTGCTCGCGGACCTCTGCTCGGAGCTCCGTGGCTCGCGCGGCGGGGAGCGGCGGGCAGTGCGCCATGATCCAGTCTCGGCACTTTGGTCGCCGACTGTCGGGCGCCTTACGGGCGCGCCCGACCCGAACATCTAGTATACCCATCTTGTAGTCTACCGTTTCCCGAGCGGCGTGGCCAGAAAGCGCCCGCCACGACGCACACACAATATCAGATTTCTCGGTGCGAGCGTCGCCCTCGGGGGGGCGACGCACACATAGCATAAGTATCCTGGGGTGACGCCGAGAACACGCCACAAGCTCCGGCATGGACAGCACGAGGAGGGGACGCAGGGGCTGAGAGAGCCCAGGTCGCCCAGCTGCGCGCACCGCGCCCAGCGGTGCGCTGCGCGCGACCATCCTCGCAGGCCTCGCGGGCCTCGCGCCGCCGCTTCGGAGAAGAGCCGCTGCTCCGGCCCGGGCCGCGACGCGAGAAGCGCGGTTGTCTTCGCGCACCGTGAGGTCACCGGGTGACCTGGGAGAGCGGGGCGGCCCCAAGCGGCCTGTGGGAGTCCCGCATGATTTTCTGACTCTGCACGCCGCGTGCTACAGCGTGACGTCCGTCGCGGCGTGCGTCTTTTCATGTGGGTCGCGCGTGCCGATTGCGCGCGCGCCTGGAGTTGGAGAAGCCCGCAAGCCGAGCGGGCAAAGAAGATCGCCGTCCGCAAAGGCACCTGCTGCTTTGTTAACTGTGTGGGCACACAGGAACTGGGCTGGTGTGGCGGTCTGGCGGTTATCTTGTCGCCGTCGCCACCCCGTGGCCGCCTCGTCACCTCCCGACGTCTCGGCCGGTGTGACAATCTGGCGGTTGTGCTGTCGCCGTCGCCGTTCCGTCGCCGCCTCGTCTCCGCCCGACATAGGTTCTCTTCTGTAATGAGGAAGTTAGACCTACCACCCACCCTCCCAGACTGATCGGTCGATCGGTCCACCCTCGGGATGTGCAATTAACATAAGATTCCGCCCCATCGCTCCTTCGAAATATGTATCCAGATCACCCCGGCCAAACCAGGGTCGACGCCTTCCCCTAATACTCATCAAATCATATTACGCACGCGTCCGTTTATCAAAAACAACAACGTCCAAGAGCCCCTTGCAACAGAAATGCGACGAAATCCACGCGCGCGCGGCGTCGCGCGCCCACGCCGAAATCCTTCAAAACCGTTGGCCTCGTAAGGATTTCAAAACCGAGTGCCCCCGAGTACATGTCTAAGGGATAGCATGATGTGCAACAGGATTTGTCAAAATACATGTACACAAAAAACACGGCGCGCCCTTGCGAATTCTTGACCAAACCAATGGTGTTTCAGACGAGCAATCCGCGTGCGCACTCCGCGTGCGCATGTCAAAATGATTTGAACGCCATTGCGCACGCGCTGGTGCAATAATCACTTTGCCAAAAAAGTGACGACATTCGCACGCGCGCGTCGTCGCGCGCGCACGCCGGAATCCTTCAAAAACCTTGGGCGTCGGAGAGATGTCAAAATCGACTGTCCCGAAAGCGTATAGAAAAAAACACACATGGCTTTGTAACCATCATGTTTTGCTTATGCCTGCTTTCGCGTTCCGGCTAATGCTTATGGAAACTATAAATACTTATACATGTTCATGACATTCTGCCAAATGGGCCCTTCGCGCAGCACGTCGAAATCATTAGAACGCCCTTGCGCGCGTGCTGGTGGGGGGCACGATTTCCATCAAATAATACAACGCGGGCCGCTGTCGCGCGTCGGCCGCGCGCGCATGTCGAACTCCCTCGAAAACCTTTTTCATCACCGACGCGAAGGCGCAGTCATCGTCGTCGGCGTGATCAACATCGGCGCCGTCACTGCCCTTGCCATCGTCGTTGTTATCATCGCCGCCAACAACGCTACCAGCATCATCGCGTTTACCTTTGTCGGCGTTGCCATGGTCCCGCGCCCGCCCAAGTCGCCGACTCGCAGTGAAGTGTCCGCTGGGATGTGCCCAGCGGTCAACGCCACCGCGGCCGCGCCGGCAGCGCCAAACTAGCTGCCCGCTGCGCGCGCGAGCGTGCGCGGGCAAATGCGGCCGCGGAAATGCACCAGCCAACTCCCAGCACTCATCGCAATCGCAGCCGCATGGGTTTTACCAACCAAGCTGCGGTTGGGTGTGTGGGATCATTGCGCGAGCAGTGGAGTGGACAACCCACTGCGAACCGAAATTACTTGCACCACATAGGTTACACAACCTATTTTCAACCACGTCGATTCTCCTTTCTAAAAACAGAATAGACTCTGCCCCCCCCCGGCGTTCGCCGCCCCCCTTTCGGTTACGTCAATCATGTGTGATTCTGACCACATGTCCATCCTAAATATGAATTTACACTTACAAAATATGAATACGCGGAGACATGTTCTGTTCTAACATAAGAATTGTTCACGAATCCCTTGCAAAAAATGGGGCGAAGTGCACACGCGCGCGTCGTCGCGCGCGCATGCCAGAATCCTTCAAAAACCTTCGGTGCCAGAAAGATTTCGCAATCGAGTTTCCAAAAAACATACAAAAAACACATGGTTTCGCAACACTGATTTGCTAAAAAAGCTTACGCGCGAGGTCTTGCGGAATCTTAAGACAACCATCGGTTTCTCAAGTTTTCACAAAATGCTACCAAACGGGCTTCGCGCGCGCGCATGTCGAAATCTGTCGAACGCCCTTGCGCGTGTGCCGTCGCGAGAATCCCCTACAAAAGAACGGGACACAGTGCAGACGCGCGCGTCGTCGCGCGCGTATGCCGAAATCCTTCAAAACCCATCGGTTTCGGACGGATTTCAAAATCGCGTGTCCCAAAAACCTACAAAAACACAAGGTTTCGCAACACGGATTTTCAACAAAAACGTGCGTGCGCGCTCTTGCGTCGTCGTCGTCGTCGTCATCGCCGTCCTCCCTCCTCCCGCGTCGTCGTCGTCGTCGTCGTCGCCTACGTCGTCCTCTGTTTTTCCTCGTGTTCGTCGTCGTCGTCCTCTTTGGCGTCGTGGTCGTTTCCGTCGTCGTTGTCGCCGTGGTCGTCCTTCCTCCTCTTCCCTCGTCGTCGTCGTCGTCGTCCGTCGTCGGCGTCTCGTTGTCGTCCCTCCTACTTCGTCGCCGTCGTCGTCGTCGTCGTTGTCGTCGTCGTCGTCTTCCCTCCTCCCTCGTCGTTGTCGTCGTCGGCGCCGCCGTCCTTCATCATTTTGCGTCGTTCGCGTCGTCGCCGTCCTCCTTCCTCCCTCGTCGCTGTCGTCGTTGTCGTTGTCGCCGTCGTCGTCCTCCCTCCTCCCTCGTCGTCGTCTTCGTTGGCGACGTCGTCGTCGTCTTCGTCGTCGTCGTCGGCGTCGGCGTCGTCGTCGCCTTCGTCGTCGACGTCGGCTTCGTCGTCGTCGCCGCCGTCGTCGTCGTCGTCGTCGGCGGCGTCGTTGACGTCGTCGTCGTCGTCGTTGTCGTCGTCGTCGTCGGCGTCGTTGTCATCGTCGTCGTTGTCATCGTCGTCGTCGTCGTCGGCGTCGGCGTCGTCGTCGTCGTCGGTGTCGTCGTCGCCGTTGTCGGCGTCGAAGTCGTTAGAGACGTCGTCGGTGTCGTCGCCCAGCTGGGATGTGCCCAGCAGTCAGCGCCACCGCGGCCGCGTCGGTCGCGCCAAACTAGCTGGCCGCTGCGCGCGCGCTGGGGTTGGCGCGGCCGCAAAGATGGGCCAGCTAAATCCAAACACTTATTGCAATCGTCACCACATGGGTGCTGCAAGCCAAGTTGCGGGTGGGTGGGTGGGTTGTGTGTAAGAACGTGGGATGTGTCAACTCGTTTGTGAAAATCAATTGCACCACACAGGGTGCACCGCAGAGATCGCAACAGCTAGATCGCACCACATGTTTACACGATATACATAGATATATACATATATATATACATATGTATATATATATATATATATATATAGATGAGTGTGCGTGCATAAATATATATATAACACCGCATAGATTGCGCAACAGAGGCTTCACAACCTACATATATGCAATATGGAAAATATAGACGCACCATCTGTAGCGCGCAGTACGCATTGCACTGCATACCCTGCACCACATGAACAGCAAAACTGAAATTGCACCACATGGGCTGCAACATGTGAGTCGGTATCTATATATAGAGAGAGGGATACGGTCCGTCCTTAAACATATCAGGATCCACCTGCCCCCCCCCCTTGGACTTAACGGTACACCCTTTTCACAATGGGATGTACATGCGTTTCTGCCCCATCGCCCATCCAAGGCTGTTTTTTTGTTTTTCGGTACCCCCTCACCCCCTGCCATAAACATGCGCAAGCATTGGCTTACCCAAAACATCAGAAATGTTCTAGAACCCCTTACAGTCAAACAAATGGGACGACGTGCACACAAGCGCGCCGTCGCACGCGCATGCCTGAACCCCTCGAAATCTCAGGCGCCACGCGGATTGCAAAATCGAGCGCCCCGAAAATATAAAACGACGAAACCAATGGTTTCGCAACAGAATTAAATGCGCCTTGGCACTTGCGAATCCTGAACACACCATCCGTTGGCCAACATGTTCATAATACGTGAATGAACAAGTGTTGTGCGCGCACATGTCGAGATCAGTTGAACGTCTTTTGCGCGCGCGTTACCGCCAGAGTCCCTTGCCCAAAAAAGTGACGAAGTGCACTCGCGCGCCCCGTCGCGCGCGCATGTCAAAATCTGCCCAAAACCACGGACCAGCTAAAGATTTCAAACCTGCACACCCTGAAAACATGTGAACACACACGGCTGTGCAACATCAGTGTTGGAGAAAAGTCTGCGCGAGCACCCGTGCGAATCTATTTTTTATTAACACAAAAACCGTTTCAATAGTTTCATCCATTACGACCAGGAAAAAAAAAAAAACAAAAAAAAAAAAAAAAAAAAAAAAAAAAAAAAAAAAAAAAAAAAAAAACAAAAAAACAAAAAAAAAAAAAAACCGCGCCGCATTCCGAAATCATCCGGATACATTTGCGAGCGTGTTGGTGGGGGCACGATTCCTGTCAAAGAATACTACGCGGGCCGCTCTCGCGCGTCGGCCGCGCGCGCATGTCGAATTACTTCTAAAAACAGCACCACCGACGCGAGGACACCGTCATCGTCATCGACGTGACCAACATCGGCGCCGTCATTGGCCTTGCCGTCGTCATCGGCATCATCGTCGCCACCACCGCTACTATCATCGTCGCGCCTACCGTTGCCGACGTCGCTATGATAACGTGCCCGCCCAACTCACCGACTTGCACTGAAGTGCCCGCTAGGAAGCGCCCAGTGGTTAGCGCCATCGCGGCCGCGTCGGTCGCGCCAACCTGGCCGCTGTGCGCGCGAGTGCGCGGGCTAGCGCGGCCGCAGAGATGCACCAGCCAACGCCAAGCAGTCATCGCAATTGCCGCCGCAATCGTGCTGCTAATCAAGTTGCGGGTGGGTGGGCGAAATGTTTGCGCGACCACTGGAATTGAGAACCCAAGTTTGTCAAAAATGAATCGCACCACACACGACCTCCTTTCTAAAAAAAGATTAGGCTCTACCCCCCCCCGCTCACCCAGGATTGCCGACACCTCTTTCGTATTACAGTTTACATATGACCCTGCCCCACAGTCCATACGCCGCGCGCATGCCGGAATCCGTCAAAAACCTGCGGTTGCGTAACGATCTCAAAACTGAATGTCCAAAAACATACCAACACGCACATGTTTTCACAACATCAGTTTTCAACAAAATAAAACCAAACAACAAACAAAAAACAAACAAAAACAAAGAAACAAAAACAACAAAAAACTAATACAACAAAAAAACGTGCGCTGGCGCTATTGCACATACTATAAAAAATGTGTTATGTTTTAAACAAAAGAAGCTCATGCAATTCTGCCAAACGGGCCTCTGGCGTCGCATGCCGACATCATTCGCACGCCTTTGCGCGCGTGCTGGGGGGCGCGATCCGTGTCAAATAAGCCCATGCGGGCCACCCTCGCGCACCGGCCGCGCGCGCATGTCGAACTCTTTCCAAACCTTCATCACCTCCGCGAGGACACCATCATCGTCGCTCGCATGATCAGCATCGACGCCCGCACTGGCCGCGCCTTCGTCGGTGTCAACATTGTCACCAGCATCGCTACGATCATCATCGTGCCTACCGTTGCCGACGATGCCCTGATACCGCGCCCGCCCAAGTCGCCGACTCGCAGCGGCAGGCCCGCTGGGATGTGCCCAGCGGTCAGCGCCACCACGGCCGCGTCGGTGGGGCCAAAAGCTGGCCGCTGCGCGCGCGTGCTAGGGCTGGCGCGGCCGCAGAGATGCACCAGCCAACGCCAAGCAGTCATCGCCATTGCCGCCACAAGGGTGTTGCAAACCAAATTGCAGGTGGGCGGGGGGGACGTTTGCAAGAAAATGGGGTGTGCCAACTCATTTGTTTAAATGAAGGCACCACACAGATTCTCTTTTCTAAAAGGAGAAAAGACTCTACCCCCCCCGCCGGACTTATCCGTTCCCCTTCCGGGTATGTAAATCAAATATGATTCTGACCACTCGTCCATCCTAAATATGAAATCATACCAGCCCAGCTAGGCCGGGTTCCCCCCCCCTGAGGTTCCCTTTTGTTTAAAAAATGTTTTTATATATATATAAACAAAACAAAACAAAAACAAAAAACAAAAAACAAAACAAAACAAAAAATGATATTTTGTGTTCTAACATTACACTTTTTTCACGAATCCAGAATAAAAAATGACACGACATGCACACGCGCGCGTCGTCGGGCGCGCATGCCGAAATCCTTCAAAAACCTTCGGTGCGGGAAGGAATTCGCAATCGAGTTTCCAAAAAAACATACAAAAACACAGGGTTTCGCAACACAGAGTTGCTACAACAGCTTCCGCGAAAGCTCTTGCGAAATCTTAAGAAAACCATAGGTTTTTTTCAAGATTTTCACAAAATGCTACCAAACGGGCTTCGCGCGCGCTCATGTCGAAATCTGTCGAACGCCCTAGCGCGTGTGCCGTCGCGAGAATCCCCAACAAAAAATGAGACGAAGTGCAAACGCGCGCGTCGTCTCGCGCGCATGCCGAAAACATTCAAAACCGATTGGTTTCGGAAGGATTTCAAAATCGTGCCCAAAAAGCCTACAAAAACACAAGGTTTCGCAACACGGAGTTTCAACAAAAGCGTGCGCGCGCGTTCTTGCGTCGTCGTCGTCGTCGTCGCCGTCCTCCCGCGTCGTCGTCGTCGTCGCCTACGTCGTCCTCTGTCTTTCCTCGTGTTCGTCGTCGTCGTCCTCTTTGGCGTCGTGGTCGTTTCCGTCGTCGTTGTCGCCGTGGTCGTCCTTCCTCCTCCTCCCTCGTCGTCATCGTCGTCCGTCGTCGGCGTCTCGTCGTCGTCCCTCCTATTTCGTCGCCGTCGTCGTCGTCGTCAACGTCGTCGTCTTCCCTCCTCCCTCGTCGTTGTCGTCGTCGGCGTCGCCGTCCTCCCTCCTTCTTCGTCGTTCGCGTCGTCGCCGTCCTCCCTCCTCCCTCGTCGTTGTCGTTGTCGCCGTCGTCGTGCTCCCTCCTCGCTCGTCGTCGTCGTCGTCTTCGTTGGCGACGTCGTCGTCGTCGTCGGCGTCGGCGTCGGCGTCGGCGTCGGCGTCGTCGTCGTCGTCGTCGTCGACGTCGACGTCGGCGTCATCGCCGCCGTCGTCGTCGTCGTCGTCGCCGGCCGGCGTCGTCGTCGTCATCGGCGTCGTCGTCGTCGTCGTTTGCGTCGTCATCGTCGTCGTCGGTGTCGTCGTCGTCGGCGTCGGCGTCGTCGTCGTCGTCGTCGGTGTCGTCGTCGTCGTCGTTGTCGTCGTCGTCGAAGCCGTCGGAGACGTCGTCGGTGTCGTCGTAGTCGTCGTCGGCATTGTCGTCGTCGTCGGCGCCGGTGTCGTTGCCAAGTGCCATTCGGAACAACCGTCACGGTCTTAAAAAAAATTGACGACCAAGTTACGGGTGGGTGGGTGGGATGTTCGCAAAAGCATGAGATGTGTCACATCATGGGAAAAAATCAATTGCACCACTTAGACTGAACCGTATATGCTCCACCACCCATACTGCTAGAAACACATAGTTTGGACCCCACGACGGCTACCATCTGTTCCAGAAATCACAAAGACAACGTGCATTGCAAATCAAGTCGCGCAATGACGATGGGAACCTAGCCGCGGCAATTTCCACTGCTTTGCACATGCACCTGCATACCCAAAGGCAACTCACATTGTTGCTATCTGGGGAGGCAACGGTATCCGAGGACGTGAAAATGTAGTGAAAATGCTTGCGCTGAAAAAGAACACCCCCACCGCTCGTAGCAACGATGAACGTGACCCAAGCCCCGTGCTTGCGTTCAATTGCACTCCCCCAGCAAAACGAGCATCACCCCCCTTCACCAACCGCAATCCAAGCATACAGTACGCTCAACAAGCACTGTTGCAATCCAATGTACGTCGTGAGTGCGGGAATCAAAACCACCAGTTATACCCGCGGTCACCCCGAAACAACCCCAGCCAACCACGGCGAGTTCCGAAGGCAGCATCCTGGCAAACTCCTGCGACAAAGCGCTCTTCCCCACAGCAGGACACCGACACAGGTGCTGAATATACATACGTGTGCGGTTCAACACGATGTCCAACGCAGGCCGAAGAAGTCCTATCACAGCAGCTGGTGTATATGTATGCAAAGGCCGAACGAGACTTACCCACAACCCGCGTTTACATGGAAAGAGCGGAAAACTGAGAAACATGCCTCATGCATACAGCTGTGCGCTGCCGCGCTGGTACTAGGCTACGAAATAGATTGGACAGTGCTGCTGTCAGCAATGATTTGCTTTAGCGGCAAACGGTGCTCGTTGCACTTGTGCAAACTAATGATACGCGGATATGGTCGGCGATGCAACAAATCGCCAAGAGTTTAGAGCAATGTATACTACACCTCCTTAAGGCTACGGCATGGATAGAAGAACGGCCAACTGTCGTCCACACTCAGGCGAGACACGCGCACGCACTGACTAAGATGATGTACGATGCACGAATGCACTCTGAGTCGGGCTCACGTAAGGCGTGGGTGTACCACTTATGATATGTGAGTGCGGTATGACCTGCTGGAGCGCTCTGAAAATGTGAATCTGGTGAGAGACAACACAGTAGCGTCGGCAACGCGTGCATGACATCAGCCGCCATGAACGAGCAAAAAGCTAGAAGCAGGCCGTGTCCCACTTTGCTGCAGCACGGTCGCAGCTGTGAGGCAACAGTGGAATGCATGAAGCATGGTGAGGCCGCGGCCCCGGATTAAGAACGAAGTGACCGAGGGGCAGCGGTGCTGGTAGCAACGTCGCTTTGACACGGGTGCGAGAAAAAGGAGGCCCCGCGCCTTTGTGCGTACGCGCGGGAAGCCGACGGCGACAGAGGCCTGCAGCGCCGTCCGGCCGTTCTCTCTCATCTGCTCTGCCCCTCCGCCTCATATCAACATTCCCCACCATCACCATACTCATCTTCAGCATCCGGCCCAAGGCCGACGATCAATGAGGCAAGCGGTCGCCAAAGCCGTGCTACTGCAAGACGGACGCATCCTCTACACTGTCGCCATATTACAGAGATCGCCGATCACAGATCCCTGTGCAGTCCTACTGCGGTTGGTATTGATATACCGCCACTGCCACGACCAATATACACACTACACACAACACCACCACCGTTACGAAGGACATCATCTGCAGAGCCGTTAACGTCGGCGTCAACGTCGTGGTCATCGCAGTCGTCAGTCATCACCAGAGTCGGTGCCATCGTCGCAATCTTCGTCATGGTCGTGGTCCTTCTCATCATCAGAACCCGCCTTATCGTCATCGGTAATACCGTGGCCGTCGCCGTCATCACTACCACTGTAACGATGCTCACCGCCAGGCTTCCACAAGCGCACTTGCTGCTACTGCTGCCACCACCGTTGCCAAAGCCCCCACCGCTGAAACGGCCGCCGCCATTATTATGCAGGAGCAGACGAGCCCCAACACTGTAGCGCCCCCTCGGGACCACGTGGCAATAAAGAGCCATGGCCGCAGCTGCAGGGGGAGCTCACTGTGATCGGCTGCGGGGGGGAGCCGATGGGCCAGGGCTCGAGGTGTCGAGGCCTCTCCCTCGCCGCCCTGACAACACGACCCAGACACACGCACACCCGCACCCAATGGCCAGCAGGCCGACCAGGCATTTGTAGAGCACCATGGGGACGGTGGCGCCGACTGAGCAAAAAAAACTCCCCCCGCACCTCAGCCCCGCCCCTCCCCCCGCCACAACAGGACCCATACACACGCACATCCGCACCCACGGGCCAGCAGGGCGACCAGGCATGTAGAGCAGCATGACGATGCTGACCGAAAACTGTGACTCCCAGATGTCCGATGATCATGTTGTCTGGTGCAGGAAGAGTCATCATCAACCACATCACCACCAACAGCACCGTCATCACCAGCAGCAGCAACCACATCACCATCACAATCCTCATAAGCACAATCGCCACCACCGCCACCATCGCGCCATCCTCACCAGCATCACCATCATCATAATCATCAACAACATCATCAGCATCCTCGCCATCTTCCGCAGCAGCATCATTACCATGATCCGTATCAACATCGTCAACCTCATCATCAGCATCGTCGTCGTCGGGGTCCTCCTCATCACAAACACCAACAGAATCATCACCATCATCACCAGCGGCATCAGCCCCGTCATCATCAGCATCACCGTCGGCGCCCGCATAGCCACCAGCCCCATCATCATCATCATCATCATCATCATCATCATCAGCATCATCATCATCATCATCACCATCATCATCACAAGCATCATCATAAGCATAACCATCATCACCACAACCACGACAATTCTCCTCCTCCTCATCATCATCACCATCATAATCCTCAGAATCGTCCTCATCATCATCAGTATCATCACCACCACCACCATCATCATCATCATCATCATCAGCAGCAGCAGCATCATCATCGCCATCACCGGCACCACCAAAATCAGCATCACCAGCAGAATCACCAGAATGATTATCCACATCAGCAACATCATCAACAACATCAGCAGCAGCATCATCATCAGCAGCAGCATCATCAGCATCATCAGATGCAACATCATCATCAGCATCATCATAGGCATCGTCATCGTCATCTTAATCATCAGTCATCAGCATCAGCATCAGCATCAGCAGCACCATTATCAGCATCAGCATCATCATCGCCACCATCAACAACAACACCACCATCATCAGAAGCAGCATCAGCATCATCACCAGCAGCACCAGCAGCATCATCAGCATCATCAGCAGCATCATCAGCAACACCAGCACCCGCAACATCATCATAAGCAGCATCAGTATCAGCGCTACCCTTAGCAGCAGCATCAGCATCATCATCAGCAGCAGCATCAGCAGCATCAGCAGCATCATCAGCATCATCAGCATCGTGATCACCATCATCATAATCATCATCATCATCATCATCAGCAGCACCATCATCATCATCCTCATCTTCATCATCATCCTCATCATCATCATCAGCAGCAGCATCATCGTCAGCATCAGCATCATCAGTAGCAACACAATCAGCATCATCAGCAGCATAAGCAGCAGCATCATCATCAACATCAGCAGCAACATCATCATCATCAGCATCATCAGCACCAGCAGCAGCAACAGCAGCAGCATCATCGCAAGCTTCCCCCCGCACCTCCGCCCCGCTCCTCCCCATGCATCGTCCGCGGGGCCCCTGCGCGGCCGCTACGCACGGCCCTCTGCACAGCACCCCCCGCCCCCAAAAAAACAAAAAAGGGGAAATAAAAAACTACAAAAAATGCGAGAAGCTAATGAGGCGCAGCGCGCGCAGCTGGAGGAGGAGGAGGAGGAGGAGGAGGAGGAGGAGGAGGAGGAGGAGGAGGAGGAAGAGAAGGAGGATGAGGAGGAGGAGGAGGAGAGGAGGAGGAGGAGGAGAGAAGGAGGAGGAGGAGGAGGAGGAGAAGAAGGAGGAGAGGAGGAGGAGGAGGAGGAGGAGGAGGAGGAGGAGGAGGAGGAGGAGGAGGAGGCAGAGGAGAGGGGAGGGGAGGGCAGGGGAGGAGAGGGGAAGGGAGGGGAGCAGGAGGAGGAGGAGGAGGAGGTGAGGAAAAAGAGGAGGATGAGGAGGTGGGGCGCGCCTGAAAATGTCAGTGTCCACTCTACTAGTCGCTGCTGCTACTGGAGATGCTGCTGCTTCTGCTTGAAACTGGGGCACGAAGACAGAACATATTCCACAGGAGATGAAGCGGAGGGGGGAGGGCAAGGGGACGGTCCTGCCTGAGCAGCTCCGTGGACTGTGTGCAGCAGGGCACCGCAGTCGAGCAGCCGTCGCTCGGCATTCTTGGCGGGCAGTCTCACTGCCAGGCCCGCTGCCTCGACCAATGACGACGCCTCTGCGAAAACCAGCGGCCGACGGAGAGATGAGGCGCGATGGGAAGCAATGCGGTACATGTGGGATGCAGTGGCCACGAAAGCGAACTGCTCCCCTCTAAGCCCGAGTCTATAAATGATATTGCACGGGTAGGGGACGTGGAGGGCACGAGAGGACCAGAGGAGGAGAAGGGTACAAGGCAGGAGGCAGTGGGAAATGCGATCTGCGGCCCTGTGGCATGCGAAAACGCATCCACCACCGCGCTGGAGTCTGCAGCCTGTGGCCCATCCCCCAGGAGGGCACGGAAGGCCACGAAGGACCATGCGGGGGAAGGGCAGCAATGGCGGCACGCACGGATTTCCACTCGTCGGGCAACAGACTGGGACGGGCTCCGAAATGCTTGAACACACCCCGCCCGATGAGGGGTGCGGAGCCGTGCACGCATGCGCAGCAAACACCGAAGACAACCGACCCTGCCAACGCGATTTCTTGCGCGGCGCCGCTCGGATCCCCTCAGGCGGGTCGCGAAAGAGCTGGAGCGCTACCGCCCCAGGGGAGCTTGAACTGGCACGCATCCCCGAGGGCGGAGGCGATCGCAAGCGAGGACCAGGAGGGAGGAGCGAGCACCCGAGACTCCCAGCATCCCACGGTCGCCCTCTTCTCCCTTGCACACGGAGGCGGGCCAATACACTCGGGCAACCTGCGCACGTGATAAGGGCGCATCGCATGGGAGCGGCGGCGGCAGTGGTCCACAGTCGAATGGCGCCGCGGGCGCGCCCCAGTCCGCAGGTCGGAACCAGTCCGAGCGCCAAAACATACGATGTTGGACGCGGTATAGCCTGACCAGAAAACGCCGTTCGACCATGGGCCGATCCCAGGGCATCTAGAAGAGCTGCATTTGGTATGACAGAAGCGTCTGCGCACGTTCGCCATATGGCTGCACAGAGACAGAGCGAGGCGCACCTCGCGAATCCACCGCCGAAGACGGCCCGGAGCCTTGGCCACCGGAGCCCGCCACTCTTCGTCAGGGGGCGCTCCGGCGCTCAGGGGCCCAGAAAACAGCCCAAGTACGGGGTCGGCCCCGAAATCTTGAATCCACGCTAGTCCTTGCATGAGACTCAGACAGTGCTTGCACGAGACGCTCCTGAAACAACGCACTGTTGGGAGCCCACGGCAGCACAGCCGTCAGCTGGAGGTCGGCAATCTGCGCAGTGGGGCGAAACACCCGCCCTAGATGGAGCCAACCTCTGAGCGCCCACACGATGACACCAACATCATCAGCACAGGCGCGGGCAAGGCCTCTTTTGGGACGGGTGAGGTGGAGCTCGAGGTCGCGGAGGAAAAGGGTGAAGGGCAAACATAAAAGAAGAGCAACCCTGGAGGACGCCAGAAAATCATCCAGAACACGAAGACAGTGCAATCCGAAGTAACCGAGTAACACGGACTCATCTGGCAAAGAACCTGCACCGCATACTTGAATCCCAGCGGAATCGGAGCAGCAGCCATCGCGGCAAGCATCCGTTCTTGCGAGACCGAGGGGAAGAGCTGGGAGAAGTCGAACGCGAGATGGGCAAGCGATACGGGCAAGCGATATGGGCAGTGTCAAGAAAGTGTCGGATTCTGGCGTCGCGGCTTATCCCGTCGAGGTCAACGATATGATCGAGAGAATTGCGACCAGGGACAACTCCCCGCTGTGACGGCGCCGCAAGCTGCTGCAGCGCGCGAGGCATGGAGCGGTTGGGAGCAGCTGCGGTCACCTTGCTGCACGCAGTCGTGAGACCGAGGGGGCGCACATCCCCTGCCTTCCGAAACAGCTGCGGGAACCTTGCTACACCCATGCTCGAGAGCCAGAGGGCGCACATCTCCGGCTTTCCGAACCAGGGCCCCGCCCTCGTGGGCCACCCCAGGGATTGATTCGGGGATGAAGGCCTGAGGGGGAGCGCAGAACTCAAGAGCCAAGCCGCATGCCAGACGTGCGGCCCCTCACCGTGTCGCCAGCACGCGAACGGGATGCCATCGGGGCCAGGAGCAGAATTCCCCACACGAGCGCGGTAGGAGTCGATCTGCCTGCGGCCAGACGGTGGGAGGGAGCGAAAATCGAGGGAGGGTTGGGAGGAGCACTACCAGGCATCGAATGAGCCTTCTCAAGGTATGGGGCCCAAAAACGTGCTGAACCCGACCGTGACCCCGTCGGGAGACGAAGTGGGAACCGCCGAACCACCATCCCCCGAGTCAACCTGCGCTCCCGCGAGAAAATGACCTCTCCCCACTGTGGCGCAAAGCCGAGCACGCCGCACGGCCACCTGCGCTGCCTCGAATGATCCGTGCCTACTGGGCGGGACGGGTCTCGCTTGCCGCCTCAGCCTCGAGCCGACGCGTACGAGCATCGTGCTCCTGCATTTGGAGGGGAGGGCGAGAGAAACAAGAGAAACGAGAAGAAAGTCGAGAAAACCGAGAAGAAAGGCCGTGGAGTGGAAGCCGTGAAAACGAGCAGGGATCGAGGAGGGCAACGGCAGTGCCAACCTCCAGGAGCGCACGCATCCGACCGTGCCTGGCACACGGAATGTCGGCCCCGCGGAAGTCCTGACGACTGACCGCGCGAGCCACAGAGCGGGCGACCACGGCACGAGAGGCCACCGCTCTCGGGGAACGTTCGAGCTGCAGGCCCTTGCAGCAGCTTGCCTGCAGAGTGTGGCCACGCGAGAGGCCTCAGGGGGCTCGCACCGAGAGGAATCCATGGGCCGCTCGTACCCGACGGCCAAGGAGGCGAGGAGGGGGGCAGACACGACGAGGCGCGGGAGAAGTCGAAGGCAAGAGAAATCCTTCTCTTTACGGCGGCCCGTCGTCCGAACAGCAGTGGAAGCGTGGTCCGCGACCCCAGCTGGAAACAGCTCCTGAGGCTCCCGAAGACAAAGTGCCTGTTGAAAGCCCTCGCAGGAGGTGGAGGACGACGAGGAGGAGGAGGAGGAGGAGGAGGAGGAGGAGGAGGAGGAGGAGAAGGAGAACGAGGACGAGGAGGAGGAGGAGGAGGTGGCCCTTGACGGCGGGTCAAACGAAACTCAAAACAACTCATCCTCGAAGGGCTGTGACTCGGTGTCCGAGCCATCTCGAGCAGTACGCTCCGGAGGGGATCTGACTCCGGGGAGGTCCTCCACGCCGATGCCGAAAGGAGCGAGCACCGACGCCTGAGAGGCAAAACCTGGCCCCTTTCGGGTGGGAGGAGGAGGAGGAGGAGGAGGAGGAGGAGGAGGAGGAGGAGGAGGAGGAGGAAGAGGACCAGAGTAACCCGACGATACATCAGCGATGCAGCAGTGCACCCTCCCGCCCCAAGTCCCCTCCCCGTGAGCTCCTATGAGCAAGTCGTTCTCGCTGCGCGGAGCGCCCCCGTGCAGAGACGAGCGCCCCGTGGGCCCGCAGACCGGGCGGGAGCTCCGTCCAGAGAGGAGCCGACCTGCCTTCGAGCCAGGGGGGATGCGGCACGGCGGTGGTGCGTCCAGCGACAGCCCCGCTCTGAAGAGGAGCCGTCGTCCGTGCGTGCAGCTGCTGCACACTGTCCAGTTTGGGGCGATGGAATCGGGCACGCCCTCAGTCGGCAGCCCCGTGCTGAAAAGGAGCCGCCTCCACCCGCGCCACTTCCGAGGAAGTCTCGGGGGAGAGACCCAGTTTGACAGAAGCTGTTGGGCTGTGTACGACGAGTGCCCGCAGCACCAGAGCGATAGCCCAATTTTGGCAAGGTGCCGCCTCCGCGCGCGCAGCTGCTGGGAACCTGAAGCCTGAAGGCTACAAGCGGCAAGGAAGACTCGGGCGAGACGCCCGGTCCCGCCCTGACGACACGTCTGGTGGTGCGGCATCTTTTTGTCGCGGCGCTGGCGATCGCACAGCGCGGGGTGGCTCAGGTCGGGTTGCGGGACGGCTCACTGGCACCAAGGAGGCGCTGGAAGAAGAGGGTGGACGCGGCGAGAGGACTGCAGGCAGGCGAGGCGCTCAGGACGTGGAGCTCTTGACGCCGGTGCGGCGGCCCGGGCTCTGGGCAGGAGTCGAGCCAAGGGGCGGCCCTGGGGGCTGCAGGAGTAACCCCAGGCAAGAGTAACCCGTCGATGCATGCGTAACCCTAGGCAAGAGTAACCCTAGGAGTAACTCTAGGCAAGAGTTACCCTAGGCAAGAGTAACCCTAGGCAAGAGTAACCATAGGCAAGGGTAACCCTAGGAGTGACCCTAGGCAAGAGTAACCCTAGGCAAGAGCAACCCTAGATGCGCAACTCGTCGATCGTTGCATGCGGTCGGACAGACAGCAGCGGCCGGCCTGCTGGTGCTTGGAGCCCCCGCGTCCCCGAAAGCCGTGCACCAAGGGTCACTCCGACAAGAGGGTCATTCTTACGCGTGGCCAGGCCGAGTGAAGCTGGCGAGTTTTACCCACGGCCCTCGAGGATCGAAGGACGAAGGTTTACGAACAGTTTCGGTTGTTTGCGAATCGGGCCCTTTTCTCGGCCCCTGGGGACCCAAACTCTCCAACAGAGAGGGCTTTTTGCCAATTTCGGCGTTCAGAGGCCCTCAACGGGTCCCAGGACCGTCAACGAACGGCTCCTGCTGAAAAACCGATCCCGGGAATGGGGACCAAACCCCGGGGGGGCCCACGTCGTGAAAAAGAGCACTGCGTCGGGGGCCTGGGGCTACATAGACCCGAGGGAAACGCCAAGTCGCGCGGTGGTGCGGCAGGTATGTTTGAATCATCCGAAGCTTTCTCTCCTCCTCCTGGAGGCATCACTCGGCGAACGAACTCCCCCTACCCCGGCTTGTCCCGCGGCGAGGGCAGACGTCTTGCCGTGCTGTACCACCGGCAGCAGCCACCGGCCTCTCCAGCGGCCCCGCCTCTGCTGTTCATTACGTGGTCCCCGCATGTGGCTCAAGACGCCTCAGAAGGACCTGGATACCGAAAGCCATGCGCGTACCCATGCTGCAGTCATCGTGCTACCATCGGGAACGCCAAGTTGGTTACGAAGGGGTTTTTTCTGGCCACGGCGAACTTCGGCCACGAATAGGTTCCCCGACCTAGAGCCAAGGAACTGCCCGAAAACCAGGGCACCTCCTGAGCCCAAAGTGATCATTACCTCAGAGTCTTGACTGTATGCCGATATCTCGAGACCTGCCCGAAGGGAGCTGGAAGAATAAGGCAACGAAGATGACTGCACGGTACAGTTGATGTGTAAGGAGATGGCGGCTCAAGCGGCCCGCCTGGTTTCGGGTGGTGAAGGGGAAGCCCTTCAGCTCCTTTGCAACTGCGACGCCCTCAGCCGTCCTGTCCCGGGGCGAGGGCCAGGAAGGGTCAGGGACGGGCGGAGGGAAGGAATAGCATGAGCAGAAGCAGCGGCAGCAGGAGCAGAAGCAGGAAGGGAGGCGTGCTCTCGCCTTTGTTCCACCCACGACGGGTGCGGCTGCTCGATGTTGGCTTACCAGGCATGCTTCTGACGGGCGCTGTTTGCATCTGGCCTGACCTTGCATCGTTCATCATTGTCCTCGGGCATATTCCTGACGCACTGTTCTTACAGCCAACGCCAATGATGGCACGTTCCGCAGAGACAAAGTGCGTGCTGCCAGAACCCAGTAGTTAGAAAGTCCATGGGATTGCCGAGACCTAATGCCAATCGCCGTGGTGGACTCAGTCCATTGGGGTGGTGCCACTGGCCGTGGTCGAGCAAGTTCACGGGGAGGTTGTGTGTCCAGATGTCCCAACATGAGGCTCGGGCCATGCCCGAGATGGGCATTGCTGAGTGCCCGAGCAGCCTCCCCGGCTGAGCGCTCCTGCGGGTGACCTGGTCTAGGAGAGGAGAAGAAAAGAGAGGAGATAAGGGAGGAAGAAGGTGAGGCAAAGTTGCATGGCAAGTAACGAAGATGCCCGACGGGTCATGCACCCCCGCTGTCCCGCCAACACATGCCCATCATGAAAGGCACAACAAAAAGGCCGTTGCAAGTGAGAGTGAGCGTGAAAATCCAGACCTCCGACGTTGCGAATTTCTCACAACATCGCTCCCCAGAAGTCTGGAACCCTTCCCCGGGGACAGGCTTTTCGTCCTGAGGTGCTTCTTGACGGCCCCGGGGCCTGGCAGGGGCCCCTCGAAGACCAAAACTACAAAAAAAACGTCGGTCGTGATTTTCTCACGATGCTAGGACGTCAGGGGATCGGTGCGTGCCCCCCTCTGCCCCAATGAGGGGCAATGATACGGGGGGACTGGCATAGGGGGGAAGCATCGACCTGGAGTTGGCGATACATCGCCGATAGATCAGCGATGGGCCCCCGAGAGTGAATCCGCACGCTCCCAGGCGGGTTGGGGCTATCGCACCCCTATCGGCGACCAATGGGCGATTGGGGGTCGATGCATCCCCACATATGCCTATTCCCCCCCTTACGCTGCCCCTGGTGGGTGCATGCCCTTCCCTGCACCCATCTGCCGCCCGCTCCCGGAGAGGCCCTCCAGCTGGACCGGGGGCGGCGGCGTCTGGCGGAACTTCACCCGGGGGACCACGGCTGGGCCCAGCGGCGCGGTCGGGGAGGCGGGCAGGGGAGGAGAGGAGAAGGACAGAGCGAGAGAGAGAGAGAGAGACAGAGAGCGAAAAAGAAACAGACTCACCCAAAGAGAAAGAGAGCGGCGGCGAGCGAGGAGGGGAACTGAGAAGGAGAAGGCATTCTCAGAAGGCGGCGGGACTTCTCAGAAGCCCTCGCGCCTTCTGAGAAGTCATCCGTGTCTTCGGGAACAGCTTGGGAAACTGCTCGGAAGGTTTGGGGACTTCCGAGCCTTCGGAGAAGGCCTTCTCCTTCTCACTTCCGCCCTCGCTCGCCGCCGAAGAGAGGGAAGGACAGGGGAGGTGAAAGAGGGGACGGGATGGGGAGGGCGAGAGGGTGGGGGTGGAAGAGGCTGGGGGGAGCCAGGAGAGGGAGGACGCGGAGAAGAGGGGAGCAGGGAGAAGGACGGCCTGGGCCCCCGCCGCGCGGGGGGGGGGCCCTGCGGGTCAGCCCCACGCGCCCCGCCCGCAGCACGCAGGCAGACGGCCGCGGTTAGGCGCGCCGCCACGGACGCGTCCGACTCTCCCGGACCTTTCGCGCTGCGAGGCGCCACCCCGGCCGCTGGCCGAGACCCCCCGCCAGTCGCGGAGCGAGACCCCCGCGGCGCAGCTGCGTTCGAGACCCCCGCGCGCGCGCGCGTGCCCCGTCCTGCAGCGAGGCGCCAGCCCAGCCGCGTAGCGAGACCCCCCGCCAGTCACCGAGCGAGACCCCTCGGATGCGACGCATGCCGTCTCCCCCTTTCAAAATGAAGAGGGAGGAGGGAGGGAGGGAGGGAGGGAGGGAGGGAGGGGAAGGGAGGGAGGGAGGGAGGGAGGGAGGGAGGGAGGGAGGGAGGGAGGGAGGAGGAGGAGGAGGAGGAGGAGGAGGAGGAGGAGGAGGAGGAGGAGGAGGGGGAGAAGGCAAGCTAGGTGCGCTCGCGTCATATCTGACGTCATACCCCTCCCTCCCATCCCATGGCGTAGATCTCCTCTCTATTGGCACGATCGGATGTCGTAGCATGGCATAGCATTACATGGCATAGCATGGTGTCGAAGATCAAAGCGTAGCATGACATGGCATGGCGTGGCGACGCCCCAAAGTGGGGGCTTCTGCGGCCCAAAAAATCAACGAATCGACACCGAATTTGTAATCAATTCCGGTGGTTTCTTCGGGAGGCCATTTTCTAGATTGTGGGGCCGAGTTGGAAGGACCGAAAACCATGCCGGGGCATGGCGCTGGAAATAATGACGCCAGCGCTGCAGCGGGAGCACGATTCAGAACGAGCGGAAGCGCGGAAATGAGGCCAGCGCTGCAGCGGGAGCACGATTCGGAACGAGCGGTAGCCCGAAAATGAGGCCAGCGCTGCAGCGAGAGCAGCATTTTGAAACAAAACCCAAGCGAAAACACAACTCCCGGGAATCCGGTGTGTAAAACACCAGTACACGAAGGGGGACCGGACATTCCCTGGACGCCACCAGGGGAGAGAGGAGAGTAGTATTCAAATTGTGTAACTGTAACAAAAGGGAGGAGGAGGAGGAGGAGGAGGAGGAGGAGGAGGAGAAGGAGGAGGAGGAGGAGGAGGACCATCACAGGCTAATGAGGAAGGCTAAGGTTAGGCCGGCCCGACCCTAACCGAAACCTAAAGGTTACATCCGCTCACCTCTGACGCTCACATGTATCCTGCCTCGCCGCTCCCTCCTTGAGGAGCTGGGCAGCAGGAAAGGGGAGGGCAAGTCGGGGGCGGGCCTTCATACTACTCTTGGGATGTCGGCCGCCTGACAGAAGAGACCACGCACCTTGGGAGAACTTGCTTCGGAAGCGCTCCATACATTCACCTTTGAGCCCTTTGAGGTTGCTTTCCGTATATCGGCCGCACCTCCTGCACACTACAATGAAGGACTCAATGTCAAGATAATCACATATCATAAGTTGGTGCTTCTGGGGGTCTCTAATTAATTGTGAGAGAGTCGCCGAGTTGCCTGGGCACGGCTCCGCCGTGCGGGCTTCCTTGGTGGCGTCGGTTCTAGCTCTAGTATGGCATAGCAGGCACAGCCAGTGACCGTTCAACCAGCCCCAAGTGTGCCTACTTACATTGGCGCGTGCACTCGCACGCCTGGGACCCGCAGCAGGGGGTGGGGGGGTAAGCCACTCATGGACCGCACCCGCTGCCCCCACAGGGGGATTGAGGCTCTTGGCTGGGGTGGCAAAGGCTTTCTTCCCAGTCTTCGGCGCCAGCGGCGCCCAGAGCGAGAGGGCCTCACCAACAAATCGCACGAACCTCTGCACCCTGATGCGAGTCTCTTTATAAAATTCAATCTCCAAAGTCGACGGGGCTGGGGACGAGGCAGCAGCATGTTTGGCCACCTTGTCCGCCCAGTCGTTTCCTTCTGCTAGAAACCAGTCCCTCGAGCCAGCCTCCAGGGACTCAAGATCCTGGTGGGCCTTCACTTTCGCAATCTCGAGGGACCCGAAACTGGCCTGGGACCTGGCCAAAACAGAAACTACAGAGTACATTTCTTTCCTACTAACCTCAGGGCTCTGGTGGACCGAGAGGATACCTTTGAAATCGGCCCACGCCTTCGTGACTCTGGGACACGAGGCGGCAGCTAGAAAACCTAAGTGTTCGGCAGCAGGCGACGTCGGGGGCAGGCTGGCCCCCACGGGCCCCGAGAGGGAGGCAACTAGGTCGCCCTCCTCGTCGATTTTGACCACGGACCAGGCAGGGGCATCATAAACCGCGGGCCCAGGTTTTAAAACGCTGCCATCGTGAAACACTTCTCCATTCATGGCCACCTCCTTGGGTAGCCCA
Source organism: Prorocentrum cordatum (assembly GCA_963575745.1). Taxonomy (NCBI): domain Eukaryota; class Dinophyceae; order Prorocentrales; family Prorocentraceae; genus Prorocentrum; species Prorocentrum cordatum. The sequence continues at coordinate 189,594 of CAUYUJ010017371.1, read as the reverse complement.
TCACGAGACCAATACACCGCTTGGTCCAATCCTAAACCAGGGGGCCTCAGAGCAATCGGTTCTGGTCGAAGCTGAAATCCCGAGACATATGGAAATCCCCCCCATCCCGTCTCTGGGCTCCTCCACGCCCCCCTCCTTCAACATTTCCTTCCTCAGGTTCTTCGTTTGCGGGCACTCGAAGAGTCTGTGGGGGATGGAGTCCACGGGGCCCCGGCATAGGTCGCACACGACTTCACCGTCATACCCTGCAGACGTAATTTTGTCTTTGGTCCAAATACACTGGCAGCCGAAAGAGAGCAGCGCCTTGCGCTTGTGGCCTTGGATGGACTGGCCCTGCAGCGCGCGCTGCATGACCGAGGCGTCGAGCGGCTCGTCTAGGCCGAGCTTCTTACTCGCACGAAGGTCCAACTGCTGCTGCTGCCATTGCCTCTGAAACATCTTCTTAATTAGAGCGGGAGAGGTCGTGATGAGGGGGAAATCCTGGCCGTCCGAGTTCTGGAAAACGAACGGGTCGGGCATTGACCATCCCAGACGCTCAAGGCTGAGAAGCGTGGCCCCAAGGGGCCCTCGGATTTGGTACCACTTCTTGCGAGGCTTGTTGAGCACCTCGAGGGCTTGGGCTCGGAGACCAGGAAGCGAGAAACTTACGGTACCAGGGTAATGAGCAACTCTCCAAATCAGGTTTGCCCAATAAACCGCTGGCCTCAGAGCCGCACTCCAAGTCGGGTCACCCAGGATCGAGAGAGCCAGAGACCTGGACCTAGTAGCACAGCGGGGGCCCACAATCTTGAGGCACAGGGACTGGGCCTCGTGCACCTCGGGGTTGGTTAAGCCAACAACCTCAGCTCCATAGTAGGCTGCCGCTTTCAACCCCGCCTGGTAAACCTTACGCATGTTCGCACCTGCACGCCTAATCTGCGCCAAGCGGTGGAGACGTCGTTTCATCTTAGTCGTTCGTTTATTGAGGGTCACACGATTCTTCTTCCGAAGACGGTTCCCCATGGTGAAATCAACTCCTAGGTTTGGCGCAGACTGAGCTTGGTGGACCCCATCGGGTCCACTGTATTTGCCTAGAGCCTTTGCCAAGCGCTGCTGCACATCTGCGGACGAGCCCAACACCGCCGCCCTGCGCAGCGCGACCGAGCAATCGAGGTCCTCCTCGATAAAATCTAGCATGCTGTCGGCGGCCTGTGCCAAGTCCGACGCCAGAAGTCTGATACTAGCGCTGCTGCTGCCCAACATGAAATCGTCTATACAGATGGAGGGGTCCACGGAGGGGAACTTCGGAACCCAGGAATCCATGGGGGGCACCGTGTACACTTGCACGTTGTAGGTGGCGAAAGAGCATCCAGCAGGAAAACCTTTTGTGGCACAACCAGCATACATTGCCAAGGTCCTTGTAGCTACAACCCTCGGGCCCCCATATTGGTTCATCATAACACATGTTAGCGTCTCCGAAAACCCAGACGATATGGCCCGAGACTTCCACTTCTTGCGGTTCACGTTCTCATAGTAGTTAGATAAATCACAAAGGACACCACCAGCATGCACAGCCTGATAGCCTGCTAGTTCGGCCTTCAAGGCCTGAGCATAAACCGTTTCGAGCACCCCTCGGCCAGACTGATGCGCCAGATAAAGCCTCTTGTTGGCCCCCTCCCAACGGCGAGCTTCAACTTGGCGGATGTTGGACCAAACTCTCCAAAGCGCGGGAAGCAAACCAATGCCACGGTACGAGGGCCCCTCAGACTGGTCGGCCTTGTGCTTCTCGACGGGGGTGATGATAATACTACGAATCGCTGTCGGGAAAACTCACATCTCTTCTATGGCAGCCAAAAGCTTACAAACATGCTCCAACTCCTGGTTACTCAGAAAGGCAAAATGACGAGGGTGAAATCCATCCCATGTCTGGCTGGTTGATTTGGGAAACCTTTTGGCTGCCGACCGAATCTGACCAGGCGTGATCGGCTCCAGGCAGTCACGCGTGGCGGAGGGCAAGTTAAATTCCTGCTCCTGCTCCGCGGTCTGCCAGAGTCTGCCAAGCGGGAAGCCTCCGACTGGAGCAGCTCGAAAGGACGGCCTGAAAATGTCTGAAGCTCTGGGCGCCAGACTCTTTGAGGTTGCCAACTGGTGAGCTTAGAGGCCCACCTGTGTGCCCACCCCACCCCACGAGACATGGCCTCCTGGACCCAGTTATGCCACGAGGTGGTTTCGCTTTGGCGATCCTTGGCCTCCTCAGCTTGCAGCGCTCGATCAACTGCTTCATCGAGCTCTTCGAAAACCTTCAAAACGAGCTAGGGGCCCATCACCCCGTTGTCCTGATCCTGAGCAGCGGCGCCTAGAGCTGTCCTAACACTGGCGAGCAGACGGACAAACTCCTCGGTGCCTTCTAACTCTGGAGGTGGTGACTGGATGCTGACCAAAATCTCCGAAAGGTAGAACTCGTCCCTGGAATGAAACCTTCGGATGACATCCATAACTTTGTTTTTCAACCATCCTACCGGGATCGACAAGCTCCTCCAACTGGCCCTTGGTTCCACCTCCCGAGCGGCACCTGGTGCCCAACGAATCTTGGGCAGGCCTACGCGCGGCATGGTGGGCGACTTGATCGGCGTATCCGTGCGGATGCTGATCGACCTAGCCATGTCGTTAGCGAAATACTGGTACGCGGAGTTCAGGGCCAGCATGCGGGCCTCTATGTCACTCTCCTGGGCGACGACCTGGTCCAGGAAGTCCAGGGCAGCCGAGGTCTCATCCCAAGACGGACGGGCACCATGAAGGGCTGACCACACCTAAGCTGGAACAGGACGGGCCTGTGGGGGCTCAGCGGGCAATCGTCGAGGGCGGTGGCTCCCGAAAGGTCCTGGTCGAAGCACGACGAGGCTAACACGAAGTCGATAGTGCTAGCAGACTTCTTCATCTTACACGTCGGAGTGTTAGGGGCCCAGATCTTGAGGCCCCCCACGCAGAGGGTAGTTCGACTCGATGAGCTCATTGGTCGAAACGTTGAAATCCCCAGCAATGATGAGTGGCTGTCGGACAGCGTCTTGAATCATTGCAACCCCTGCTAGAAGTTCTAAGTTAGACTTGTTGAGGCCCACCCCGTCGGCCAAGTAGATAGAGACGAGAACGAACGGACGATGTCCAGGAAGTTCAAGTGAAACTGCTGTGCAACGCGACTCTGCTACCCCTGCAGGAAGCCGCACTCTGGATACTCCGAAGTCGTGCCCATCGCGAATCAAAACCCCTGTGCCTTGCACAGGGAACCCTTTATCACTAAGCACGGATGGGGAGAGTATCGCATGCCACCCCTGGCGCTCACACCACTGCACAATGAAGGGGAGAGCGTCATTCAAAACTCGCACTTCTTGGCAGCATATAATGTATACTGCCTGAGCTGCTGGAGGCAGGATGAATTTCCTGATGGATCTCCAGCAGCTCCCGTTGATCGTGGCAAATCTGACCGTGTTACCCACACGACTTGCCGTCTGGCCCCGTGCCGCCCTTGCCCTTGGCGGCGACGCACAGGGTCTTGGCAGCCTTCTGGAGTTCGGCGACCTGGCCCTGCTGCTCCTCCGACTGCGAGACGTTCTGGCCTTGCAGGTTGAGCACCTGGTCGAGCGCCTCCCCCGCACGCTCGATGCCCGCGAGGCGCTGGTGCTCCACCTCCTCCTCCATGGCCGACTGCTCCTCGTCGAAAGCTGCGTCGGCAGCCGCGCTGAGGCCCCCGCCTGCAGGGGCCGCTCCACCCGAGGTCGCAGGCGGCTGAGCAGGAGCCGCGGCGACTAGGGTTGCGGGGGGCGCTGCGGCGGCGGCCCCCCCTGGAGCGGCCTCCGCGGGCGCCTCGTTGCCCTGCGAGGCTGGGGCCTGGGACTGCTGCGACTGGGTGTTCGCCTGGGCATTGGTCCACTCCTCGTGCAGCTTGGCGGGGAGCTGCGCGACCGCCATCTGCACCTCGGGGGAGGGCGTGGGCCCTGGCGGGAACTGGCTGGTAATGTACGACTCCAACGTGGGGGTCTCGGGCACGTGCTCCTTGAGCGCCTGCTGGACCGCCATCTGGTGCTGGGTCTCCAACTGCTGCACCTCTGCAGTCAGATCAGAGACGTGCTTGACCTGCTTCTCATACTCGTTGGCCAATGCCACCATGATCTCCACTGATGTATCACACTCTTGCTTGGCGTTGGCGAGCTTCTTCCTCGTCACCTCGAGCTGATCTTGCAGGGACTTCCGCTGCTGATCCCAAGGTTTCGCTGCCAACGACGACGCCTTGACTGCTTTCAACTCACTGACGGCCTGCAGGTAGTGGGGCCCTGAGATGTCTTCCATTTTCTTCCAGAACTGGACCGCCGCAGTACACACAGCAACTTGGTCGCGTTCGGATTCCTCAGGGACTCGCACTCCCGCGGCTCTGGGGTGGCTCTTCGGCGCTGGGCTGACTGTGCGCCTTCGCCACCTGTTCTGAATGCCTTTCGATTCGTCCTGGGCTTGGGTCGATGTTGTAGACCGTCGACCAAGGAAGGCTGATCCACACTGCCCGCAGAACTTGAACGGCTTGTCAGCCCATGTCCACCCCTTGCACCCTCCAGTCTGGCAGCAGATGTACTTGCGACTCTCGCCACCACGGCCGCGGCTCTGTTGCCGTGTGCCGCCCATGACTGCGGGGGACGGGGCAGCTCCAGGATTGGCGGCTGTCCTGGAGCGGCGCTGCTGGTCAGCGCACAAAAATGCAAGGCTTGGGCCCCAGCTCCTCGGCCCTGACCGAGGAGGCAACCCTATGTCCTGGCACCTCCCGCGGTGTGATCAGGACTTGAGCCAGGAGGAGGAGGAGGAGGAGGAGGAGGAGGAGGAAAAGGAGGAGGAACAGGAGAAGGGAGGAGGTCGTTGGGTGCTTGAGATCCGCCTCACCAGGGATGTCCTGAAGCCATCGTGTGTGTGTGCGAGGGCGGCTAGGGAAGGTGGTCGGTCCTTTTGGGTCGGTACTGTACCGTCTTGGGCTGGCCTGTTGGGGGCCGTTTGGGGGCCTCTTGGGGACTCGTGCGGGCGTCCTGGGGGCATATTTTGGTCTCTTGGCCTCCTGGGGATCTTCGGGACCCTCTTGGGGTGAGAAGCTCGAACCTACAATTCGAATTCCCCCTCTTGGGCCTCTGTTGGGGCCCACTTGGAGCGTCGTTGGGCCGTCTTGGGCGCGTCTGGAGCCGTCTTGAAGCCCTGTATGGCCGTCTTGGGGCCCTCCTGGGGACCTCTTGGGCCGTCTTGAGGCGATCTTGGAGGCCTCTTGGGTCGTCTTGCATGCTGCGAAGACCGACAAAAAAACAACATTCGAAAAATACACGTGTTCCCAAAGAAATGGGGCGATGGTTGCCTCTTGGGGCCCTTTTGGTGGTCCTCTTAGAGCCGTCTTGGGGGCCTTTCTGGCCGTCTTCAAGCCATCTTGGGCTTCCAGAAGCCATCTTGGCCCGTCTGTGACGCTCTTGGAATATATCTGGAGGCCCCAGGGGCGCCCAGGGAAGCTCAGGGAAGGCGCCAGGAACCCTCTGGGAGCCGGGGGAGGAGGAGGAGGAGGAGGCGGAGGAGGAAGGAGGAGGAGGAGGAAGAGGAGGAAGAGGAGGAGGCGCAGGAGTAGGAGGAGAAGGAGGAGGAGGAGGAAGAAGAGGAAGAGGAAGAAGAAGAAGAAGAAGAAGAGGAGGAGGAGGAGCAGGCGGAGGAAAAGGAGGAAGAGGAGGAGGCGCAGGAGGAGAAGGAGGAGGATGAGGAGAAGGGAGAGGAGAATGAGGGATCGCAGCAAGAAAGGGAGCAGCAGGACCAGGAGCAGGAGCGAGGGACGCCCTGAGCCGAAACTGGGGCTGCAGAGGCGTCCTAGATGGGGTCTGAGCAGATGGGGTCGGAGGAGTGCACCGCATCGCCGAAGCATCTGCGATGCATCGACGATGTATCGGCGACGCCGGCATGGCGAAAATTGGATCCACAGCAAACCGCATTGTCGATGCATTGACGATGCGGCGTGTTCCTTCGACACAACCTACTCAGACCCCATCTGGGAGGCGTTTGGTTTGTGGTCGACGCGTGGCGCTCCGTTCCGCGGGGACGGAGGCTCGGGAAGGCTCCTGACGTGGAAGCCTGGGGGCTCGGTAGTGCATGGCGTATGGCGCGAAAGCGGGCCAGAACCGGCGGAGCGACACGCCATGCAAAAGTTCCTGACCGTATGTTGGAGCGCCCCTGCTTCACGCCAGGCTCGAGTCGTGACGACCCCGGCGCTGGCTCCTGACACCGTGCGGGTCGTTCAGCCTCTTCGATCACCAAGTCGTTCCACACTGGCCGACCCCAGGCACCTGGCAGCGTTCAACCTGGATGGCCAACGGCGGGGTCGCTGCCGCTCAGGCACGACACGAGCCCACGTGCCACTACCGCATCCACGTCGTGCTTTTTCCCAACGTGGCCTCCCAGAGGTCTGGACCCCGTCTCGGCGTTCTGGGGATCGGCGTTTCATCCCGAATAGTGCTTGAACCGTCACTTGGCCCATGAAAGGGCGTCCAGACACTGAGGTCCTACGTCGCCGATAGACATGTAACAGCGAGAAAATGCATGACCGAGGCCCCAGACCCCATCGTTCTGCTGCGTCTCCCGAGCCAGATCGATCTGTGATGGTCCTGGGCCCCGAAACGAACCGGGGGATAACGCGCGGTGCGAAAAGAAATCGCCACGCCCTGGTCCCAGCCATGCGACGTCCAGATTTTGTTTACACGAAGTCCCCAGGAGCCCCCGCACCCGAACCGGCCGCTGGCCCCTGGAAGAACCCCCCGTTCCGTGTACGGACTACCCCCTGCCGCCCCTCCACAGACCCCCCTGGTTCGTGGACGGACACCCCCCCAGTCCAGGGACAGGCTCCCCCGGTTCCCGTCTGGGGGCGTGCCTGGGCCGTCACGGCACCCTCGTGGGGACATGTTGGGGCGATATTTGGGTGTCTGGGACCGTGTCGGAGCGGCGGGAAGCTGTACAGGCAGAAACGCTGAAATGCACCAAAAATTAAAGGAAAAAATGGTGTTGGCTTCTTGGGGCTCTTTTCGGAATGCTCTTGGAGGCCCCGTGGGCGGTGTGTTTCTTGGGACCGCGTCGAGGATCGTCAGGAGTGTCTCACAGCGTCTGGTGGGGAGTTGGTGGGTGCTTTTGAAGGGCCTCCTGGGGCGTCCTGGGAGGCTCCAGGGGACGTGTTGGGGCCTCGTGGGGGTGTCTTGGGAGCCACTGGGAACCTCTTGAGGCTTCCAGGGGCGGAGAGCTCGAAAGGTTGGGGGCGCTCTTGAGCTGCCTTGGAGGCCTCGTGGGCCGTCTCGGTGACTGCAACCCTCTTGGAAGACTCTCGCGGCCCTTTTCAACCGTGTTGGGGCCGTCTTGAAGTTGGGCCGTCTGGGGGCGTGCCTGGGCCGTCTCGGCGCCCTCGTGGGGGCCTGTTGGGGCGATATTTGGGTGTCCGGGACCGGCTTGGAGCGTCGGGAAGCTGCACAGGCAGGAACGCTGAAATGTTCCCCACACCGAAGGAGCATCCATGATTTGGGCTTCTTGGGGCCCGTTTGGGAGTGCTCACGGGAGCCCCATGGGCCGTGTTGGAAGCCGTGTGGGCCATCTGGAGGCCATCTTGGACGTGTTCGAGCGATCTGTCCGCATTTAGGGGCCTCTTGGAGGCCTCTTGCGGCCCTTTTCAGCAGTGCTGGGGCTTTCTGGAGCCGTCAGGAGGCGGCCCTGGGCCGTCTCGGCGGCCCGGTTGAAGTGTGTTTGGGCGATTTTTGAATGTCCTGGACCGTCTTGGAGCGTCGGGGAGCCGAACAGGCAGAAACGCTAAAATCAACCCAACACATGAGGAACATCAATGATTTGGGCATCTTGGAGCCCATTTTTGATTGCTCCTGGGGACCCCTTGGGCCGTGATGGAAGCCTTGTGGTCCATGCGGAGGCCATCTTGGGCGTGCTAGAACGATATTTCCGCGACTGTAGGCTTTCAGCTGTGTTTGGGGCGGTCTTGGGCCGTCCGGGGCGCCCCTGGCGGCCCGGTCCCGCTATGGAGTGTTGGGGGTCCCCTCCCAGGCCCCCCCGCTTCGCACGCAGGATAAATAGATATATATATATATATACACACACATATACACATACACATACACTTACACATACACATACACATACACATACACATACACGTACACGTACACATACACATACACATACACATACACATACACATACACATACACATACACATACACATACACACATACACATACACATACACATACACATACACATACACATACACATACACATACACATACACATACACATACACATGCACATGCACATGCACATGCACATGCACATGCACATGCACATGCACATGCACATGCACATACACATACACATACACATACACATACACATACACATACACATACACATACACATACACATACACATACACATACACATACACATACACATACACATACACATACACATTCACCTACACCTACACCTACACCTACACCTACACATACACATACACATACACATACACATACACCTACACCTACACCTACACCTACACATACACATACACATACACATACACATACACATACACATACACATACACATACATACATACATACATACATAACATAACATACAAAACATACATAACATACATAACATTCATACATGCATGCATACATGTATACATACATACCTATATCTATCTAAATACACACACATCGCGCGCGCTCAGGTTGTAGCCAGCTCCAAAGACGGCCTTAGCAGGCATGGACCCCATTCCGTGGCGTGTTCCCCAAATACTCGTGACCCGGCCACCCGAGCCCGAACGCCCTAACCGAACAGCTGAACCCGAACACCCGAACACTCGCACGCCGTAACCCTTACCCCTACGCCGAAACTCGCACACCCGAGCCCTGACACCTTAACCCTAAGACTAAAATCCGATCACAGAAGATCCAACGCCCGAACCCAATCACCGAACACCAGCACCCGAGCCCGAAGGCCTGAACCGAATACCCGAACGTCCGAGCATCCCAACGCGACTACCCTTTGCCCAACGCCCGCACCCTCACACGCCAACCCTAACACCCTTACTCTGACGCCCTCACCCTGAGACCCCAACCCGAACGCCGAGGACCCAAGCCCTACTACACGAGACCTAACGCTTGAACACCCACACCCTCGCATCCGAAGCCTAACGCCCGGACCCGAACACCCTTGCCCGAACCCTGACGCCCTGACCCTAACGTCTGACCCGAACGCCTTCGCCGAAACATCCCTGCACTCTGACAACCAGCCTCTAATTCTGAACCCATCCCGGCGAGCGCGCCTGAAGTAGAGAATACCTGCATATCCTCGACGTCTCGCGCTCTTCTTTGGCGTTTTCTGGGGGCACTTGTAGGGTTAAGGTGGACTTTCTGAGGCTCTGGGCCTCGCCATGGTTTTTGATGGCGCGGGGTGGCATGGGGTCTTGATGGGTTCCATATCTGGCCTCGCCAGGGGCCATGGGCAGCCCGAAAATGCCACGAAGAGGTCATGGCAGAAAAACGGGCAGAGGGTGAGGAGGAGGACGAGGACAAAGAAGGAGGCCTTAATGGCATTCTCCGCCGCTACCGCGCCAGCCGCGGCTCCCCATGAGGGCCTCAAGGCCCGCAGACGCCCCAGGGAGGCCCCCCCATCAGGGCCAAAAAGAAGCTCCAATCGCGCTCACGGCGGGGATGGGAAGGGCTTGAGTGGTGAAAATGAAGGGGGGACGACGATGATGATGATGATGATGATGATGATGATGATGATGATGATGATGATGTGATGATGATGCTGATGCTGATGCTGATGCTGATGCTGATGATGATGATGATGATGATGATGATGATGATGATGATGATGATGATGATGATGATGATGATGATGATGATGATGACGATGATGATGATGATGATGGTGATGATGATGATGATGATGATGATGATGATGATGATGATGATGATGATGATGATGATGATGATGATGATGATGATGCTGATGATGATGATGATGATGATGATGATGATGATGATGATGATGATGACGACTCCCACTTTTCCCAAACTCCCCGCCACCCGCGGTGCGCACTGTGCCACTGAGGGTCTGGGACTCTTTGCGGGCCTTCGGGGAGCTTTCGGAAGGCTGGAAAGCGCTCCCCAGACTGTTCAGGACGCCTCCGAGACGGTGCAAGAGCGCTCGAAGACGTCCAAAATGGCTTGAAGACGGTCCGAGAGGCATACTCAAAACATGTGCGTTGTCCGAGAAAGAGTTAATAAGTTTGAGCTTTTGACGCCCTCTTGGGAGTGTTCTCGGAGGCCTCGAGGGGCATCTTGGAGGTCGCACGGGCCGTCTGGAGCCCATCTTGGGCGTCTTCTAACAATCTGTCGGCGAGTCGGGGCATTTTTGGCAGAGGAAGAGCAGGTGGAGGAGGGCTGGCAGGGATGGGGTGGGCTCGAGTGGTGAAAAAGGAAGGGGGAAGAGAAGAGGAGGAGGAAAAGGAGGATTCGGGGACGCCGAACGGAGCACCCACCCTCGAGCCTGAGGTTTGGAGGAGTTTGGCGAGCTTGGGGAGCCGTCCCTGGCTCCCCTGGATTCACCTAGGAAGGCTCCACGGCAGGTTGGAGTGCTGCACGGCATGTTCCCGGACCCCTTCCCGGAACATGATTGGGACGGCCCCTGGAGAACCTTCTGGACGCTTTCTCGTGCTCGTGGGCCATCTTGGAACCCTCTTCAGGGCGTCGCGCGGTGTTGGAACCGTCTTCAGCGCGTCTTGGACCGTCTCGGAGCCATCGTGCGGGAAGCCTCTTTGGGCCCTGTTCGGGCCTGTGTTGTCGCCTCTTGGGGCCTTTTGGGGTCCTCCTGGGGCCTCTTGGTGGCCTCTTGGGGGCCTCTCGGGGGCCTCTGTGGGGCTTCTTGGGGCCTCCTAGGGGCCATTTTGGGGCGGAAAGCTGGATTATTCGGTTCGTGTTCACTTTCTTGGGCCTCCTTGGGGCCATTGTCAGCCGTCTTGTGCGGCTCTTGGGCCGTCCTGAGGCCATGTTGGACCGTCTTTGGGCTCTCTCTTAGGCCGTCGTGGAAGGTCGGGAAGCTGAAAAGGCGAGAAAGCCAAAAACAGTGGAAAAAAATAGAAAGTCATCGAATTTGGGCTCTCGGCGCCCTCGTCGCCTGTGTATGGATGCTGCGTACGTGTTCTATACATGCTGCATTTCTGTACGCATTTGCGTCTGTGCGAATGCATGCGTATACGTACGCATGAAAGCATGCACGAATACAAGCGCAAGCATGCATGTGTACGTTGTATGTATGCGTGTATCGTAGACGCCTACGGCGAATCACCGCCGCCCACTGCCTTTGTGGAAGCGCCTATTTGGCCGAACGTTGAGGCCAGACCTGCCAGGCTATCGGACCATGTGTTCCCCGAATCGGTTTGGAAAGCCTTCGGGGAACACGTGGGCATCTTGAAGGTCATCTTGGCCGCCTGGAGGCCATTTTGACCCTTTCGGGCCTTCTTGGAGGACGTCTTGGAGGGCTCTTGGGCCGTCTTGGGGGCCGTCTTGGGCCTCTTGGGCGATCTTTGGGGGCACTTGGGCCGTCTCGGGCCGTCGGAAGGCCGAACAAAAAGCAGCTGCCGCAATCCTTCAAAAACTCATGCCAAATCAATGATGTTGGCCTTTTCGGGCCTTCCTGGAGGCCTCTTGGGCCGTCTTGGGCCATCTTAGTGCCATCTTCGGCCGTCTTGGTGGGCCCCTGACCCGTCCGACGCCGTCGGAAGTCGTTTGGGAGGCCTCTCTGAGCCGACTCGGGGCCCTCTTGGAATGCTCCAGGGCCGTCTAGGAGGCCATTTTTGGCGTCTTAAAAGCCTCCTGGGCCGTCTTGGGGGTCTTGGGGCCGTCTTGTGGGCCTCTTGGACCGTTCTGGGGCCATCTTGGAGGCCTCTCGGGCGATCTTTGGGCGATCTTTGGGGGCTCTTGGGCCGTATTGGGCCGTCGGAAGGCCAAAACGAAGCACCTGTCAGAATCCTTCGAAAACCTAGGGAACATCAGTGTTCCTTTTCAAAGTGAGGCTCTCCCTTAAGACGTCCTGCCATCCAGAGCCCAGACGCGTAAACTTGTGCAACAATCACACGGATAGGGAACGGTTCCTTCTCAAAATGGGACTCTCGCATGCATGGCAGGCCCACGAGGTGCGCATCGTTCAAGGGGGAGCTTCTTGCACTGGAAATGAAACTTTCTGTGCACTTCTGGGAAAACTTGGGACACGAGGGTGTATTGCAGAATCGTAGGCGCATCCTGGATTTACTCTGGTTATCCGCCTCCTCATCGTCCTGCATTTCCCACCCACCACCACCACCCCGCCCCACCGATCGATTCAAGATGACCGGTCACGGCTGGGAAATCTTGTCCAAGTGTCGCTATCCACTCTGGGCCCATGAATCGGCATAACAATGCGATAGCAGCAAGGGCTCGTAATCGATTTAGTGCTGTGCACTCCACCTCCAGTGCATTACATTCCATGCCTGGGAGGACGCGAGCTACGCACCTACACCGATGCTGACCAGGCCCATCCTGAACCCAAGATCGAAGTATGCGCCACCGTGGCTCGGGTAGGAAGCCATTTGCATCAGTCCTGGGCCCAAGTTCGGCCTGGCCAGGATCGGTGTGGGTGGGTGTCTAGCTGGTGCCCTCCGACTTCCACTCCTTGGCCCCCTCCCCCCCCCGCCCCACCGAGCGGGCCCTTGCCCTTGCCCGTCTCCAGCACGACCTCCCAGCCGCTGTACTGGGCCAGCACCTGCCCCCCCCCGCCCTCCCGCGGCTCGGCCATGCGGGAGGCGACGCGCGCCACGGGCGCCCCCGCCGACTGCGGCCGCCTCGTGGCATGCTCGGCGGCGGAGCCGCTGCCAGCCCGGGCACCGACCAGGACCTCCTGCGTGCGTCGTGGAGCAGCACGGTGAGGTCGGATCAGGAACCACTGGACAAGCCGGGTGGAGGCCTGGAGGCCCGTGGAACTCCGACCCCGTGCATTGGACATGGATGGCGCCGCCGCCCGCCGCCCTCCTCAGAGAAGGAGCCCTCTCCAGGGGGCGGCCTCCCGGGCACGGCACCTCCGGGAACCAACACCCCCACCGTGGCGGCGGCAGGCTCTCGGCCATCCTCGGCCCCCATGAAGGCGCCTGGTGCCCAGGGGGCCGCCCACGGAGCGGGCTCGGGGCGAAAGGCCGGCCCCTGGGGGAAGAAGGGTCCAGACCCAGGGGGGTCCACGCTGCCGGGGGGTGGGGGAGGAGCAGATCAGCGGCACCCCGCCGTGGGGAGCCCAACAGCGCGCTGCTGTCGAAGAGTCACCGACGCCAGGGGGCACAAACGAGGGAGTCGCACGCTGACGGGCCCCCCACGGCGGAGTGTCACTGATCAGAGGGAGGGGGCCGAATGGTCTTACACCATCCCCATCCCTGGGTGCGTGCCTGAAGTGTTGCTTCCGCGGTGAGGATTCCTGATGTTGCTGTCCTCGTCCTCCCCCGCGCACCCCCCCCACCCCGGCGACCCACCCAGGGAACCACCCCGCGACCCACTCGCGGACCTCCCCTGCGCCCGCCCCCTTACTCTCACCCGCACTTTCTAGAGGTGCTGCATACTGCCGGACCTAGGACAGAGCAACATCCTTCAAGAAGATGAGACCCTCCGCCGGCCAAACTGAAGAGCATTCGAGGGTACCCAGACCTCTCTCTCTCTCTCTCTCTCTCTCTCTGTGAGCGCCCAGGGCACGTTCACAGCGCTCCAGTGTGGTGCCTCCCCAGAGACGTTGGCACTCGAGGCCGAGGGCCAGCGAAGATCGCTCAGGACGGGCCGAAGGGGCACGGATGCAAGGGTAGCCTTGGAACGCTGTTCATTTTTACCATGCGTGTTGATTGTAGGATGCGTTTTGGATAGGTTTTGTGGCCAACTGGGTTTTGCTGGCATTTGCATCCGAGGGTACCCTCCCCCAGGATGCACGAGAACACCCAACAAGCACGAAGAACATTAGGGCACCCTCCCCGAACCAGCCTCGATCTGATACATCGGTCCGACCGTGCTCGTTCTATCTCCCGACGTCGAGACAACAAAAACGAGCGCGGCGTCCGAGATGTCACCGAGAGACCCCCGAGCCCCTGCCAGAGGAACGGCGGCAAAGGAGCGGCAGCCGGAGAGCCCCGCTGCCACGGCAAATCCAGTCGGCGTGCTGCCACGCGGAACGCGAGGCACAGCCAGCGCGCTCACACAAGGAACGCACAGTGTGGAGCGACGAAAGGGCTTCTCCGGCCACGGCAGGCCCAGGCCACAAACAAGTCCCACGGCGTGAATCTGAGGCAAGGCCCGACAGCCCGAGCCCCTCATGAGCCCCAAAGCGGTCCGTACCTTCAGCGTCATGACCGCAGGAGGGGGAATGCGAAAACTGCCATTGGCGTAAAAACGCCCACGAGACTCGGGGGCGCGCAAACATGGATTAGCGATCCATGGATTAGGCGCGCGGTCGCCAAATCCATGGATCGGGGGGGCGCCCTC